>ML369885.1:40526-55637 GCA_005239525.1 Nicotiana knightiana | reverse complement strand
TTTTTTTTTTTTTTTTTTTGAAATTCCGCTCAACTATTTTCTAAAGCCGGTCAACAATGCAATTAATCCTTCCAAATGATGTAATCAAGTAGCACAAAAGTGGACATGATGGTCTCAAAGAGGATACCTGTCTTATACGGACCCGACCCTTGTGTCGAGTTTCGCTAAGTTAAATGCACATGATGCAAATAAAGTGAACCTACTAGGGATATCTGGCATGAGGTTTGTCCTTCTAGGTTTAAATCCTAGTGGAAAATGTATCTAGACTGGCTTACTCGAGCGGACACCTCGAGCCGAGGAGGTTCAGTATACCGGTAGCATTGCTTTCCGGCTTAACTGGTGGTGCCCCCCGCCTAAAACATGTGTGGCTAAAATCCTTCACCGTGTGACAAGCACCTCGGCTATCTCAAAGAAAGTGGGCTATGTCAAGCAAATACTCAATTTTTGATTTCAAGAAGACTCAGAGGGGGTGCGTGCGAAGACAATTTATATGTACACTTCATCTATATCAAAGCCGTAAAAAGCGAACAAGTAGCACATTAGGCACAAATAATCACAATATATACAAAATTAATGAAGCCAAATAAAAAGTCAACATGTACAAGCTCGAATTCTGGTTGTTCCCCAGCAGAGTCGCCAGAGCTGTCACACCCCTTTTTTTACCCCCCAAAAGATGTATGTTATGTTATGGATTGTGGGTTAAAGGGTTTTTCCAATTAAAGTGACAAATTTGAGCAGAGGTTATTTTATTTATACAGTCGCCACTTGGACTTGATTTTTCGGTGTTCCAAGTCACCATTTATTTGAATCCCTAGTCAAAAGAAGGTTTGACTCTCTTTTTATTGGTCTGCGAAAACAAAATTCAGTAAGAAATTCTGTTGACCGGGGACAAGGTATAAGGCACTCCTCGAGTCCTGTGTTTCTAGCACGGTCGCTTTATCGACTTAAACTTGACCTGAATTAATTTTGGACAAAAGTGTGTTTTATTGGATTTCTATGTTTTACCTATATGCTTTTAATTATTAAAATTATTAAAGAAAAATTTGAATAAAATTGTCCTAACCGCACCACGCAAGCGAGTGTGCGACCAAGATGAATTTTATTGATTTTTGTCATAACCGCGCTACGCAAGCGAATCCGCAGTCATGACGGGGATTATTAGTACATCATTGCTTTTGGAGAAAATTACAGCATTCCAATAATTTAATTTTAAAATTTCTTAAAAGGTCAACCATCGCGCCACGCAAGTGAATCCGCAAATTTAGCAAAGAGTTCATTAAAAATTAACTAAAAACTAACGAATATGGTATGACATTGTTGAATTAATTTATTGGATGTTAAACATCACGTTACGCAAGCGATTCCGTGAAATTAAAACGTGCCTACTAATTGCCTAGCATTTATAAAATGAGAAAATTATGAGTGATTAAGTTATTAAATTAATTTTATTATTAAGAAAATCTATTATTATTGGCGTTAGTAAAATGAAATCGACACTTGGAAGTTTGGGTCATTTTTTTTGCTTATTGGCTNATATATATATATATATATTTGTTACACCAACATTGGATCATTTACTAAATGTTTTTAAACAAATTTGGCAATCTAACTACAAAAGAAAAAAAGATTGATTTCCTACTACATATCTTCTTAAAATAGAGAACAAAACTCAATTTCTATTTAACTCAAGTCTAGTTCTAGTTATCACATCTTGAGTTGTTTTTTTTTTTTCAAAAAAAAAAGAACTGTATACCTATTTCACATTTAATTCGAACTAAGTTTGAAACCATCGGTAACCAAGGAAAGCCATCAACTCATGTAATAATTACACAAAACTTCAAAGAACAATTATATGAACTCATAACTAAGAAAAGAGAAAGATGGATTAAAATGACATTAACATGCTTCAAGATTTGGTCGCTAAGAGCATTTTCATTAGGAGACCAACATGAATTCTACCTACAATATTCTAAACAACAGAAGCATTATATGGAAAGAACTTTCCATAAGCTCCATTCAAGATTTACACTATTGAAGGTAAGAAGGAATGCCTAATATAGAAAAATCAGCAACTAGAACATCATCTAAACGAGTTATTGAATAAAAAAAAAATTTAGCTAACTCTTGTACATGCTTGATACTTAAGAGGGAACAAGATTATACACAAAAAGACATAATGCTTGATACTTAAAAGGGAACCAGATTATACACAAAATATAATGCTTTCAAGGTATAGGATACTCTAAAGGGATTCAAAACACTTCCTTTCCATTCACTCTTGAACCAAAAGTAGTACAACAGTGGAGAAAATTAGTTGAGGAAATTACCTGATCCACAGAAAGAAAATATTAGCAATGGAGGGACTAAATTTCAACAAACGAAATAGCAACAACATCAGTGCAACAGCAAGATCAACAACAATTTAAACCAAAGTGAAGAAGAAAAAATTCAGCAGTGATATTTTACTCTCTCCAATGTGTGAGAAGATATTTTTCACAATGTGTGCAAAAGATGTGTCTTTCTTAGAGTCGAAGATGTGTGTAAGTGTTATGGAGTGTGTCAAGATATTCTAGATCTGTCTCCCCCTTTTTTATTTGAAAGAGTGACCTCCTTAAGTAGGAAAAATAAGTCCTTTTGGACAGATTTTAGTTTCACCAAAAATCTGTCCAAAAGGACTAACTTTGTGTGCCAAAACAGTCCATTTTTCACCAAATCTTGACAGAAAAATAGAGCATCATGTTTAAACAGTAAAATACCCAACAAACATGTACTTTAAACTCAAGTACTCAGCTTTTATCTATACATGACTGAAATTCACTTATACACTCAAATCTCAACCAAATATGAACTAGCAAAGTAGAAACAAGACTCAAAATGTAATCGAACTAAGTATCCAAATAAACTAGATTGGAATGAATCAGATTTGTGCAAACTAGACTCGAGCGACAAACTATTGCGCGAAACAGAAACCAAACAAACATCGCTAAACTAACACGATTAATAACAAATAAACAAACGACGAACTATATAAACAATTCGACAATTTAGCACAAAACTAGGATAGCACACTTATTATAGACTAACAAACTAAATCAAAAAACAGAGAAACTTAAACTAAATTGAAAACCAAATGGAAAACATAGACTAAAAAAAAATGAGGAAATGAATGTTATACCAATCGAGCATTCTTGAAACTATTCATGAATCGCAGGGACGACGCGAGCAGTGACAAATGACGACGAGCGACCTTAGAACAAACTTTTCTAAACGGTAGACGTTAGGACCACCGATTCGGGGGGGTCGACTAGTGATTACAACATCATGTCGCATAGAAAGGGTCTTTCCCAAGTCTTGTCTACTCAGAACAAATAACGGCTCGAGCGCATGGTGGTGATGAGGCGGCAGTGGGGCTTCCGGCTCAGATTCAGCCGGATTTTGGAGGGGTTTGAAGGTTTTGAGGCTTGGAATGGAGAAGAGGAGAGTGGGAGGAGGCCGTTGGTGTAAAAGTTTTGGAGTTTGGAGTGGTAAGCGGCAGCGGCAGTGGTGGCGGCGCAACTAGTGTTTGATTTTTGGTGGGGATTCAAGGGATTTGGGTTGTGGATATAGAAAGAGGGTGAAGAGATGAAGAGAATGGTGTAATTTGGGGGTGTTTGAAGGGCGGCTGCCGCCGGTGGGCGATTTCCGGCGGCGGCAGTGGTGTTTGAGAGAATGAGAAGAGAGGAAAGAAAGAGAGGAAAGAAAAAATAATAAGGGGGGAATGGGGGAAATTTCAGGTAATAAAGGCTTTATATACCTCTTGAGAGATCAAATAAGGACCATTAGATCAATGATTGATCAGCGATTGAAATTCAATCTTCAAGTTTTTAAACAAAACGGCATAGTTTCACCATGAAACTACGTCGTTTAGCCTATCACTCAGGTGGGCTTCACCAGAACGGGTCAAATAAAATTGGGCCACTGATTTGGGCTAAATTTTGGCTTAATTTCTTTAAAATTCGAGTAACATAATCCCTACCCCATTTATCAAACCATTTAAACAACTTTTAAAACCTAAACCTATACATACACAAATAAGAATAAAACACACACACACACACACATATATATACACACACACACACATATATATATATATATATATATAAAATATAGGGCAAAAATTAGTCATTTACATCAACAAGCCCTTAAAAATTTAAAAATATATTTGTCAAATCCACCCCTGCTGGCTAAACCAAAGGATGGAGAAAGGTTACTCGTCTATCTCGCAGTATCAGAACTGGCGGTAATTGTATTTTTAGTACGAGAAGATAAAGGTAAACAATCTCCAATTTATTATGTTAGTAAATCTTTGTTAGATGCTGAGACTCAATATCCTCACTTAGAAAAACTTGCTCTAACATTAGTTATGGCATCTAGAAAGTTGAGACCTTATTTTCAATGTCACCCTATCTTTGTAGTAACTACTTACCATCTAAGGAATATTTTGCATAAACAATAATTGTCTCGAAGGTTAGCTAAATGGAATATAGAACACAACAAATATGATATTATGTACCAACCTAGAACTGCAATAAAATCACAAACTTTTAGCAGATTTTGTAGTGGATTTCAACATAGAAATAATTGCTGAAGCAGAAAAGGAACTACAGATATTCACCGGATCTAATCCAGGTACATGGACTCTATTCACTGGTGGCTCCTCGAATATTAAAGGAGCAAGTTTAGGTATTGTTTTAATCCCACCTTCGGGAGAAAGTATAAGACAAGTAATAAAATGCTATCCCATTACTAACAATGAAGCAGAGTACGAAGTTGTGCTTGCCGGATTGGAAATGACACGAGAATTGGCTATAGAGAAAATCGTAATTAAAAGTGATTCACAACTGGTAGTTAATCAGATGTAGGGGACTTATATAGCTAGAGAGGCACGAATGCAGCAATATTTGGAAAAAGCACTAGAATTGGTAAGACAATGTCAATCATGGAAAATTGTACAAATACATAGGGAGGAGAACGCGGAAGCAGATGCATTAGCAAATCTCGCATCAGTTGCGGAAATAACAAATGCAGGAAATGCTATCGTAATACATTTGTTTCATTCAACATAGGACCAGGATAAAAATAAGGTAAATTTCAATAATTTAACTTGGGACTGGAGAAACGAATTTGTTAATTTTTTGCAGTATGGAACCTTACCTGAACACAAGAAAATTTTTTAGCTACTTCGACAAAAAGATGCCCTTTACTACTTAATTCAAGGCAATTTATATCGAAAGATGTTCGGGGGAACTTTAGCAAGATGCCTCGGACCTGCTCAGATAGAATATGTGATGAGGGAAGTACACGAGGGACATTGTGGAAGTCACGCAGGAGGAAGATCCTTGGTAAAAACTTTAATTAGAGCGGGATACTACATGCCAAAAATGGAAGAAGATGCAGAAAATTTTGTAGCAAAGTGTGATAAATGTCAACGATATGGCAATAACATGCATCGCGCAACAGAGCTATTACATACGGTTATTTCCCCTTGGCCATTCATAAAGTGGGGAATGGATATCGTGGGACCATTACCACAAGCTAAAGGAAAGGTACGATTTTTGTTAGTATTAACAGATTATTTTTCCAAATGGGTAGAGGCAGTATGCTTTAAACAGGTGCGAGATAAGGAAGTTATGGATTTTATATGGCGAAACATTATATGCTAATTTGGAGTGCCAAGAGAAATCTTATGTGATAATGGCGCACAGTTTATAGGCACGAAAGTCATAGATTTTTTTTAGAGATGGCAGATCAAATGAATAACTTCTTCACCTTACCATCATGTGGCTAATGGACAAGCTGAATCAACAAACAATATTATTATTAATAATTTGAAGAAAAGAGTAGAAGAATCAAAAGGCAATTGGCCCGAGGTATTACCAGGAGTATTATGGGCTTATCGGATGACAACAAAGACAGGCACGAGAGAAAATCCATTTTCACTTGTATATGGTGCTGAAGCCTTAATTCCAATTCAAATAGGTGATCCAAGTACGAGATTTGCACAAGCAACTGAGGAATCAAATGGTGAATAGATGAGAACGAATTTAGACTTACTCGAGGAAAGGAGAGAAGCGACTCTAATAAGAATGGCAGTCCATAAGCAAATTATTGAGCGATACTAATATAGGAGAACCCATCTAAGATACTTCAAGATTGGGGACTTCGTTCTCAAAAAGGGTTTTCAATCAACAAAAACAGCTGGTGCAGGAAAGCTGAGTCCAAATTGGGAAGGTCCTTACAAGGTTCGAAGTATCGCGGCAAAAGGTGCTTATGAGTTGGAATGTTGTTCATTTAAAGAAGTATTACTTCTAGGCAAAGGAAGTACCCACGTTCAGGTATCGCTCAACTATAATTTTATTTTGTTCTTTTAAATTATAGTAACAATTTTAGATGATAGTCAAAAAACTAGCCCACACCAAATGATGATATTAGACCTGAAAGACACGCGGGATACAAAATTATTCCCGGTCTAGATTACAACCTTTCTGATAGAAATAAAAAGGGTTAAGCAGTCATCATCTAAAAGTATACCTCCGAGTCCCGTATGTATTTTCCTTTTCAGGAAATGGACCAAATGGAGGGAGTAATCAAGTGCTCGAGATTTCATACTTCAAAGATATAACACTTGAGGGATTGTAGATATGAGGCAAAGAAGACGAAAAGTCAGAATTCAAGCCTGGATAAGCCCAAAAGTAAAAAGTCAAGAGCCAATCAAGAGCAAAAAAAAACACTAAGTCAAAAACCTTTGTAATAGCCTTGATAAGATGTAAACTCGCGGACATAAGTTACATTTCAAGATCCTAGGAGTTTTTAGGTTAAGGGAATTAATTAGTCATTGGTTACAAGATAGACCCTAAATTTTGAAACTTGTTACAAAGAAAACAGTTATGAAAGAGTTGTAGATGATGTACAAAAAGTTACTTATATACATGAAAAGTGTTATATAATTTGAAAGTTCAAAGTATGAAACTTCCTCAAATTACTCATGAAACTTCTTCAAAGTATTCCTTTTTTTACTTCTCTCATATATTTACACCAATATGAAGTTGAGACGTCTTCTTCATTAGTGTCCTTTATAAAAGGGCCATCTTTTATAAAAATTCGCGTCTATCAAAACCACGAAATATTAGAGCATTTTTAATGCAAGTCAAAGAGTAAAAATGAAAACTCAACATCAAAATAAGCAAAAGATTATAAATTTGGCTAAAACTAAGATACTTGTTATCAGAGCCCAAAACAAAATAGGGGTAAAAACCAACATCCATTCCAAAAAGAAAGAAAAAACTTCCCATCAAAAAGTTTCAAATAAAACTACACTAAGGGGCAACATCCAAGATGGCATCGTCGACATCGGGAAAAGATTCATCAACAACGGGAGAAGATTCATCTTGGGGAGTAGGGACTTGAACACTAACTTCATCAGGAACATGATCATCACCCTCATCAACATTAATCTCAAGTGAAAAAAAGTTTTGACTTTGCTGAGTTTTTTCAATTGTTTCTTTAGCTTTGGCGATCTCAGCATTCAGGTCAAAGCCTTCCTAGGTAGCCTCCATCAAAGTCTCGAGGCGGGTATTCAAAAAGGCCCAACTCACGTCGATTATCAGTTTATCTTCAAGAACCTCATAATCTTTCTCCCATTGTTCAATCTCGATCTCCAGTTCTTCTTTCTCAATTTGAGAAGCATCATAGTCAGACTTCAAAGCGACGAGAGAATTCTCCAAGAACTTGATCTTATCAGAAGAGGCACGAAGATCTTCTTGAGCTTGTGTAAGTGTTTGAAATAATTCTCCGGCATAAGTCTCTTTCGGGTTAAGAAGTTCTTTCAAACCTCTTATCTCTTTAGTGGATTTTGAAAGTTGTTCGGCAAATGAAGACTCAAGGATACTGTTGTCTTTGCCAACTTGACTTGAAGAAGCTTTTTCAATTGCCAATTCTGCCGCAACCATCCTCGCTTGTTGTTCAAAACACACTTCTCTTCAACCAAAACTTCCTTCTCCAATTGAAGACCCTCGTATTGCTCCTTCCAGTTGTCAGCTTCGGTACGGTAATCAATGATTTGCTGCTCAGTACAAACAATCCTTTCCATAAGCTCTGTGCCTATCAAATTGATTTATAAAGGAAAAGAACGAAGTTATGGTTAAACAAAAGTAAATAACCACAAGGAAAATATAAGTAAATCCCGAACCTTCAAAGGAATGAAAATATCATTCATCCAAGTCAAAGAACTGTGACTCTCCAACTTTGCCTTCTCTACTGGGCCAAGCAAAGGCTTCAACCATACATTAGGTTGACCGGATTTTTTCAGCAAATTCCCACTCTCAGGGACTTCAATGATAATCTTCTTCATCACTTTATTGTTACTAGAAGGACCAACTTCATCATGAGAAGTAGTAGCAACTGGAATGTTTGAGGAAGTGGAAGCAGCCATGGGGGTAGCAGTAACAACAACAACAGGTAGGGTAGTTTGAGAATGAATGGGGACTAACACTGGAAGAGAAGCAAGAGGCAACTCTTCATAAACGGGACCAAAGTCTTCATTATCAAAACCACGGGTGAACAACTGATCAGTAGAATCATGAGGAGGAACATTCATCTCTTCATCGGAAATCACTACCGTACCACTTTCGGGATCATCTAAAAGCCTAGAAGGGGTTGAACTTAGAGGAGGAGTGGCTTCATCATCGGAAATAACGTGCCTCCTAACGTGAGGCTTGCGCACTAAAGAACCCTCTTCCTGTTCTTCTTCACCTTCATATCCATGGGCTCCGCCCACTTTTTTTTTCGATGAAGAGCTCAAAATCCTCTCTTGAGCAAGAGATACAGAAAGTCTTGAAGAAGTAATAGACACGGGACTGATACCACGAATAGGAAATCCTAGCAAAAGAGAAAAGTTAGGATCTTCTAAGTTAACATAAAGAGAAGAAGGAAATTAAAAGGGAAGGGTACCGTGTATTTTGACTTTTCATCCAAATCTATGAGAAAGGCATTTTCAAGACCTTCTCTCCATAGGAGCAACTGACAATAACTTTTTTACCCAAGCACGAAAGTTTGGAATCTCCTAAAAAACTTCCATGGTTGCTGAAAAAGTAGACACGGGAGTACAAGTTTTTCTTTTTTCAAGAAAGAGAAGGAAAGATAAGGGAAAAACACTTACGTGCAAAATTTTATTTTTCTGGAAAGGACATATTCTCTTCACCCACCAAAGCACCTGTGGGAGCAACAACAAAGCAGTCATACCAGCTATGATCTCTATCATCCTCAGGGCTAACCAATACCCTCTTACTTCTGTCCACGAGAGTAAAAACCCCTTCACGAAATAATTTAGGAGAATAAAGACGAAGCACGTGATGAAAGGTGAAAGGCAAGGAAGCCAAGTTGGATAGATATCGAAGAGATGCAACAACCCTCCAAAAAATTGACCAATCTGTCCTAGGTATACTTTAAATAAGCGGCAAAATTCAACAATTACTGGGTCAATATGTGGTCTAATTCTAAAGTGAAAGGATATGTGTAAATAAACGAATAGCCAACCTGATATGAAGTTATTCTTTGGTTTGAACTAGGAACTAAACTAGGAAATCATGCTTCCACCAGCATTCTTGCGAACAAAAGAGATCAAACCAGTGGTAATTTGGGTAGGATAAAGATCGACACGATCATGGGAGGCTAAAGAAGAAACTTGGTTCTTAATCGTTTCAGGATCAGATGAGAAAGAAAATTCTTGTGGAACAATTTCATCAACCGTTGCTTCACGTATAAGCTCACTTGATTCCTTATTTCTAGTAGAAGATCTAGGGATTAAAGAAGCCCTATGTTTAGAAGAAGAAGAGTAAGAGTATTGGTTTGAGAAGAAGAACCACGAATGGACAACGATCCTAAACTACGTAGTATGCCACCTCTTCTACTCCTAACAAGTTCATCAATAATTACAACTTTGCGAGGATCGCGATTTGATGAAGACATTGTTGTATAAGAAATTAACAGAGCAATATGTGCTAAAAAAAGAAGGACGAATGAAGAAGAAGAACACTGTAGAATGATGGTTTCGTAAAACCGAAGGCATATGAGGTATTTATAAGAAGAAAATATCATGTAAAGTAGGTCATGATGAAGCGTCATAATGAACGGGTCACTTCATGACTGACGCAGCCGCATAAAGCCCTAAAAAACACTGAGATGCTACATATCCAATAATCGAAAGCCACGTGGCATATGCATTATATGAAAATTGTATTATGCCCTGAATAGTATCTCAATCATATCAAATGAAACTAGAAAAACCTGCGATATTTCAATGTAAGTTCAATCTGATTAGTATTTATAGCGATCGAGAGATTACTTTATTTTTAATATTATGTCATTGGACTAGAACAAAATACAAATTTTCTTGTTAAAAATTCTTAATAATTAAAAATCACGATTATTATTTCAAAGAACAAAAAAATACATTTTCATCAACTATTTGGAAATAAAATTAATATGTTTTATTATTCAAATTTTGATTAGTATAAAAAGAAAAGGTAATACATTAACACAACTGAAGATACTAAAAGAATAAAACTATATATCATTCAATTTAAACAATGAGAAAAATACACCACAACTTATTTTTTAACAGACTTTAATCGTTATTTTATAGTAATTAATTTTAAGTTTGGTGGTGCAAAATTTTTTTAAAACAAAAAAGTGTAGACCCTATGTAGAAATAATTTAAATTGTACTTGAATTATATGTAATCATTGTATAATAAAGTATCAAATTCCGACAAGTATTACAAAGTGATTGGTATAGTAATACAATTTCAGAAAAATTAAAATACACATAATACAAAAGATAATAACAATATATGTAATCGTAGTTTCATACGTTATTACACAAAACTTATTCTCTTTCTTCTTTCCCTAAAGATGTATAAAATGTGTAATTATCAATAAACTAAGAATTATTTTAAAAAAAAGTAAGAAAAAAAGAAGAAAAAAGTAATAATTAAGCCCGTACATTACACGAATACATCATTTTAGTATACGTAGAAAGCAATTCCGTCTGCAGCGGTGACTTTGACGTAAGCTCAATGGGGATCTACATTTTGAAAGCACCCATTGTATTTTAGCCAAAACATTATATTTTTATGTTGGGGACTATTAAATATATTCAAAAATATTAACTGAGCATCCACTGTTATCAGTAGAAAGTTTAGTTAAAGATATTCAAGCACTCACGACTTAAAAATTTTGAATCCGCTTTTGTTTTAGCTCAGAGGCGGAGCCACAAGTCGGTTACGAATTTGGCCTGAACTCAGTAGCTTTGGTTCAAATCATATATTTATCTTAAAACTTTTTAACAAATATGTACAAATTTTATTAAACAAATTAAATTCTCGAACTCATAAACTTAAAATCTTAGTTCCACCACTACTTCAGGTTATAATGTGACCTTCCAGACAGTGAAAGAGAGGGTGGGAATCCTCCCTCCATTACTTCTTCATCATCAAATATTAGTCATTTTCACTAAAATTTGTTATAAGCTTTTTGATATATTAGACAACTAAGAAATCACTTATAGACTTTTTAAGTATAATCTATGAATACATAACACAATTTGGCCAAAGCCAATGGGTGCTTCAGCACTCATACCTCAAAAGGTAAGTCCGCCCCTGAATGCCGTGTGAACTCCCGCAACTCAATGCGCGAACACACTTAAAAATATACATTTTTCATCCTTTATCCCATAGCCACGCATTTTATATTTTTGAAGTAAGTACAAAATGTTAAAAGTTGTGCGTTTATGACTTTTAAAAGTTGAAAACAGCACCACGTCGAAACATTTCAAAAATTGAATCTGGGCCAAGCATGCATAGACAGCCTGCATTAAATTCATTGATCAATCCTTTTTAATCTTTACTACTAAAGACTGACATGAAGTTTGAAAAATAAACTCTGAACTTTCTAGTCTCAGTCCTTCTCACTTGGCCAATCAAAAGCTTCCCTCTTCAGTACAGTGCTGTAAATGCTGCCACCAACCTCACGAGAACTATGGTATCTTCTTCCTAATTAAACCGTTCATTAATTCACGCTCTATCCGTGAATTTCTTTTAATATTTATAGCTACTTTTGTGTGTGCATATTAGATCTTCTAAAAATATAGTCGGATCTTCTAAAAATAATGCATTTTGGAGAATTAGTTGTGATATAATATTTTTTGAAGAGTTTGAACGGCATAAGTGGTTACTAAGTTTGATCCGTAGCCACGATTTGGGATTGAGGACTAATTTTTTGGACTCAGATCCGGACCCAACTAATTATAGATAGTGGCTAAGTCATAAACTCAAAGAAAAAGAAGAGTAAGAATGAAGTAATGAACACACTTGGAATTCGAATGAAATTTTTGTTTGTTTTTTTCCCTTAAGAACAAGACAATATAGGTAAATAAGGTACATACATACTATTTAATTCTTAAGTTCTAAAACAAAAAATATGGATGAGAATATATTGAGGATGTCATTAATATTCTCTTTCGTAGTTTTTTAGCTGTCGCCACAAATATAGACAATACCTCGAGTTTATTGCTTCTTCTTTTCTTCTATTCCACCCACTACAAGATGCCAATAACTTCTTTGTGGTAGCTTAGCATCTTCTACATTTGTTTGATGCATAGTTCTATGGTACTGCAACTTAATTATTCCCAAAACTACAGTTCTAAAGAAAATTTAATTAATCTCATTCAATCTCGAATGATCGACGTGTTTGGTATCAACACATGCGGATCCAGGATTTAGAGTACGTGGGTTCAACTTTAAAATTTTTAGTATTGAACCCGTAGTATTTTTTAAGTTATGGGTTCAGATCTACTATTTATTGCAATTTTTATAAATTTTTACACATTAAATTATGCTTCGCGACGAAAGTAGTGGATTCAGATAAAACCAGAGGCCATACTCTACATCCACCCTGTTGGTATAATGGAAATCAATATTTTTTCATGCTTCAGTCATTTTTTGGTATTTGATTATCAAGAAAACAATTCCAGCGAAAGTTATTTTCCTTCTAAATCACTTCATTTTTACATGTAAATGGTAATAAAACTATCTCGTATAGTGCTTGGTTAGTGTCAAATTTAGGTCACTTACAAATGTTGAATATTTGCTGTCAATTTTACTTAAATACTGCCACGTCTCCACCTCTAACGTAGATGTAAGTCTTAATAGTTGGAGTCAAAGACAAAATTTAAAGTTTATGGGCTCGAAAATCTAATTTGTTTAAGTTACTGAGTTCTAAATTAAAAAATTGCACATATTCAATGAATTTCTTAAAATAAATACATAATTATGACAAAAACTATTAAATTCGACCAAATCCATAAGCCGTGTTCTAGCTCCGCCCCTACGTACCGCCACGAGTGATGTAAAAGATATCAATTACTTCGAATTTAAGCTAGAATTAAACACCTTTTCCCCAAAACAATCGCGTCGACAAATTTACAAAAATTATCATCTCAAATCGAGATCGCAATCTTCTTTGATTGATTTCATACTATTTATACTACATAATTTTTTTAGTAAGATATATATCACCATAAATTTTTAATAAATGTATTATCATCGTCGAAAGAAAGAGAAAAAGAAGCAGCAGGGTAAAGGAATTGGTCGACTTATCAAGTCCGTAGCCTGAAGACTGCATGTTCGAATCATGTCTGTTTAATCACTTGAGGTGTACTTGTTGCAGATGCGGGTTTGAGATTCTAATTCGTTTATATTAGTAGGTTTTAAATTAATAATATATATATATATTTAATGAATTTTTTAAGACAAATACATGGTTTAGATTAGAATTACTGGGTTTGGCTAAACCCGCAAAATCCTATGCTAGCGGTAATGAGGTATGGCGAGGATAATGCATACGCAAATTTTACTCATACATGTTTCCAATAGACCCTCGACAATATTACTTGGAGTCATGTATGATAAATATAGAATACTAGCAATGAATTGCAGCTCGGTGCACAAGGCCACACCCAAATTAAAAAAATATGACATAGATAGTTTACCTAATGCAAACATTAGTGACAGACACAGAAAAATACCAATATTATTTTGGTTAATATACAAAAAGGCACCAACATATATATGTTTGATATGAAACGAAAAACAAATTGCTAATTCACAATCTTCAATTGAAGAAAAATGGTGCTAATAAATTATTTGTAAGTCGTACCAAAATGATCAACCAATATTCTTGGAATCATGATGTCACATAGAAGTACTCCATTGTACGCCACTGAAACTTCAAATTTGAGATTTAAAACTAGCAACAACAAAATTCCAAAATCAGAAACGTATTATTGCACTACGAACTTAATTAACTACCCTATACATATTAGTCATTAGACTCTAAACTACTATAATTAATACTAAGAACTAATTAATATTAAGCACATGAAATACCAATAGAAGCCGCCGTAAATCGTTCAGAACCGGTTCTTTTAACCAAAGACTTAATTTCCGGGGAAAGACTATCATATTCAGGACCTTCTGGAATCGTTGTAAGTGCACCAGATTTATCATAAATAACGTAAAATCCATCTCCGATTGACTGTTTTTGTCCCGAAAAAAGCGGACTATTGTTCTGCTTTTGTCTGAACAAGGATTTCAGAAGTTTCTGGAAAGATCTAGAGATTTTTGAACTCTTTTTGGAAATGGGTTGAATTTGTTGTTGTTGCGGGTCAGAAGATGGAATAAAAATACGACGATCGGGTAAATGAGGCATAGAGAGACTTCTAGAAGCTATGGCTGAATCGAGTTGACGTTCGAATGATTTTAATTCGAAAGAGTCGTAGAGTGAACTGCCACAATCCCAAATGGTGGTTTTGTTTGATGCTGCCATTTTTTGGGGTGAGTTTTTTTCTGGAGTTTTTGCCATTAGTTGGTGTTTATTATGGGAGAAGATTTTGAGATTTATATATATGGGAAATTGTGTTGAGAGACTTAGGAGGAAATTTCGGTTTTTATGCTGTGGCGAGTAAGATTTTAACGTGTTGGATTTGACTAAAACGAGTATATTGGGGCGGGGG
>ML369885.1:0-39414 GCA_005239525.1 Nicotiana knightiana | reverse complement strand
GGGGTTAAAAGAAGTTGAAGGGTTTCATATAGTTGAAGGAGCATTAAATAAGATTAAATGAACGATTTGGGCATTTAAGAAAAAGAAGTCAGTTTTCACGGGGTCGGATGAAGATAAACACAGGGAAGATCAAGGATTTTAGACGTTTCTAATTAATTAATGGATTATAATAGTGCTATTTATTTTTCCGTCCCAATTTATGTCGTCACTTTTTATTTTTCTATTGTCAATTTGATTAATATTTGAAATTAAATTAAATTAGATAAATTTAATATTTTGAAATTAAAATTAAAATATTCAAAATCATCCAAAAGTACTACCGTGTTTGTCATAAATTTTAACATACTAGTCTTAGGATACACGTTTTGCGCATGTACCTATATCAATACATATATCATTTTTAAAATTGCATAAATATTTTTAAAATTATTGACAGAGCTAGCTTAATGAGATTAACATTCGTTTTTTTAGGAATTTTTAATATTTATTCAATAACTCAAACAAATCATTTAATAATATTTACGTAATTTTTTATAAATATATATTTATTGATATAGGTACGTGCAAATGATAGAAGATACATATTATTTTCGATCTTTTTTTCTATTCAAACAATATATTATTCTCTTTGTCAATTTGTATAATATTTAAAAATTAAAATATATATTTAGTTACGTACCAAATCTCTTACTTTTAGTAGTATGTCTTATTAGAATTATAAGTTCCCCAATATAAGAAGAATGAATGTGAAATATATTTTCATTGCAATTGCCGTCGAATATACAAGGAAAAGAAACGTAATATTACTTCTATTTTCCCAAATAATATATACTTTAAAGTCCTTAATATTAGGACTTCTTACATAATTCAAATAAAGAAAGATTTAATAATAAAAAATTTAAAGTCATATATATTAAGATAATAATTAAATTATAATTTTGTTTAATGTAAAATTTATTTTTAAAGGATAAAAAAGGCGAAAGACATTTCACTAAGGACTTTCGTGCTTTTAATATAGTATAGACTAATATGATATACAAAATATACGTATTTTAAAATATTAGTCAAAGTTACATTGTTTGATTTCGAAAACGAAAAGTGTCATATAAATTAATATGGAAGGAGTAATTTTGTACGAAAATAGTTCATGCTGAATATAAATAGTATTAAGAAAAGTGGTCAAATTCCCTTGACTATACTTTATCTTTTGTTATACTTGAGTTTATTCATATCGTTATCCCTAGCAAAATGTCTTGTATTTGCTTCCCTTCATAGTCCAAACAACAGTACCGTTAAAATGAATATAAAAAAGGAGACAGTTTATTAATATAAATGACTTCAAGTATAACATATGATAAAATTAAGAACGTATAGTCGAGAGGCAATTTTGGATTTTTTTTTCTTATTCACTATTAACAATTCAATATATATAAAAGGCGAAATGGTCTCGTGATCACTTAAACTTGTACTAGATTTTAAAATCGATATATAAACTTTTGATTTTTTCATATTAGCACCTGAACTCAACCAACTGAGTATAAATAAATTTTTTTATCAGAGCGTGTAGTTCAATTGTCTGACAAGAAGAACACGTCAAATGGTAAGACCATTTATTATTTTACATGTGTCATTTGATGAGTCCCGTTTTTTTAAGACTAATTTATCCAAATTTCTTCCTTATTTATTTCTTTCCCTATTCTTTTAGCGCCATCGTCAGGAAGAAATCCCCGCCATCACCCCACCAAATGACTCAATCAGTCACGAATTTCCATAAAATCCATTCCATCTTTCACTGCTATTAAAATTCATATCCAAGTCAAAGACGGGTACTTGCTAAAATTTCGTCAAGGCAACAAAAGAGGTGGCGAGACTATGTCAAAGAAGGACATTAACGGTTAAATCAGAAAGAAAGAAGAAGTCAGACCCCGAAGTGAAATTTTTCACTCAAAACTTAACAATTTTCTGATGGTCTTTCTCTTTTCTCTATTTGTTTTCCGATCTAAGATGGATACAAAAAGGAGAGATGGAGTTAATGTTAGAAAAAGAATTGACAAAATCTATTTCCTTTCTTTGTTTTCCACCAGTGTTGCGGGGGATTTGGAACAAAAAGAGGAGGAGGCGGGGAAAGATTGGAGTGGGGGAGAAAGAAAAAAAGGGGGAGGTGGGGGCGGACAACAATGGGGAAAGGGAAGAAGAAATAGAAAGGGATGAAGGGAATAAGTTTTTTCTTTTATATTTATAATATTATATTTCTTTTGATTTAGATCTTTTTAAATCGCGCATAATTTACGTGACTTGCACACACATTGTCCACATCAGCTCTGCCACTGCCACATGTGTATGGTCAACGGTCAAATATGTTTATTAGTTATCAAATACGTAAGTTTGAGTGTTCAAATGAGAAGGATGTAAGTTCGTGTATCGGCTTTACAAATTATAGCAAATTTAAGTGGCCACGAGGTCATTTCGCCTATATAAAATAACAATTCATTATAACAATCAAGATATTTTTAAAATTAATTTTTCATGCTATGTTTTAATATATATTCTCTATAACATCACTTTGTTATAATAATTAAAAATATTAAAAATAAACGAATTTATTATAAAGAGGTTTAGATCTAATAGTATTTGGAATGCATTATATAGCACATTTATATACATCTATTGAAGTATGGACATTTTGACTCGAACCTATTACTTTGTTAATATCGTTTCTAGTATGAATAGGAATAGGACTCTTTTCTTTCTTTTATTTAATTTGACTAGTGCGTAAAGAAGTATTATTAATCCCTTTTCCCTATATTTTCCACGGTTTCGTAGATCTTAAGCTTATCTCACACGTCGAAGGAAACGAAATTATAAAATGAATAGTGTTGTACTTTGATACAAAGGGAAAATATCAATTTAATGTCAAGATAGCCTAATTATAAATTGATGACGATTGAGACTAAAGGTAATTAACGTGGCACATGTGCTTGATTAAAAAAGGCATCTCCGAAAGACTAATACTACCAAATTTTTATATATAACAATACTAGATGAGGAAAGGCCCGTATACGGGCCAAATATTATAATTTTATTAAAATTATTATTTGTTGGTATTTAGATATTTTTTGATAAATAAATAATCATTATTATATTCAGTTAGTCATGGATAGAGAATGATACCGGGGATCACAATTTACAATTAATTTATTTTATACATAAAAATTGTATAAGTTGCTCCAATTAACATAAAAAAGATTTCGTGCTATAAAACTCATTTTAACCTCCGGTCGATGTCAAACACAAACATCAAATTGAAAATTTGATATCAATGGTATTAAGCAAAATACAAAGCAAAATACATAAGTTACCCCTTGAATTATGCATCAAATCCCTTACACACTTTCTGAGCACGAAAATTATTTTACACACTCAACCATTTCAGCGCGTGTCTAATACACCTCTTTTTTTTTACCAGTTTAAAAAAATGTGGAATGTCACACACCAATAAGACCATAAGACGTGTCATTATTATTTTTTTAAGAGAAAATATTTAAAATTACTCTTATACCTCAATTAGAAAAATCCTCTAACATCTCCATCTTCTTTTGTCTTCCGCCACAATTGACACCACCGGAAAAAAGCCATTGTCATTGCTTCTTAACCTTCACGCAGATTCAATTTTTATGACAAACCCAAGGCCAAGAATGAAAGAGATGAAACTACAATTGCAATTCCTCTGTTCCCTATTTTCCTCCTCCATTTTCAGACCTCATACCACAATTAAACAAAGCAAATCAAAGTCAATTTTTCATTTTAATGAATTAAACAAATCTCGTTTTTATGAATTAAACAACTTCGGTGTGCATAAAATCTCAAATCTTCCCTTATATGACAGAAACTGAGTTGGTGATTTTATCATTTCAATCATTTCTTATGAAATACAAAAGATTATTTATGTAAAAACTAGAAGTTTAGGTGGATTTTAATGATAGAAAATGAAGCACGAGAAGTTTGGAATGTAATTTTAAGAAAAATGTATAGGACCTTCATTAAATTCTTCATCATGAGTTTTGGTGATTTTTGTAAATGACAGAGAAAGAACGAAACAGGAAGGGAGCTTGGGAAAAACCGAAGAGGAGGGGGAGTGTTCCTGGTAGTTTGGGGAAGACCGAGATAAAAGACATGCTTAGAAGTTTTTTTAATTTGATAAAATTGAAAATAAGAAAAGAATTACTATTATTTTGACATGTGGCACTAATATATGGATTTCGAAAAAATATTTACAAGTTTTACGCGCTCATTTTTTTCTTGTTAAGCACGCGTGAGCCACGTAGCGAAATAGGTATGCATTAGACAAACTTTGGGAAGGTTGGGCGTGTTAGATAATTTTCGTGTGGTCTGTAATATGGATTTGGTCCATAGTTCAAGAGGGTAACATATATATTTTGCCATAGAATTATTTTCCCACTATATTAGAATATTTTACAAGATAATGCATTAAAAAGATACAAGTGTCATATATATTAATAATTTTCTAGAATAAAAAGCATATCAATCTATCTATAAACTAATCTAGAGTATATCCAAACTGGCCTCGCAAATATTTCAACAGTGGGAATAATCAGCTACTTGATGAAAGTTTAAATGAACAACATTATTATTTATAATACGATAAAAGATGAAAAAAAATTCTGATTTTATATCTTGTATACATCAAAATTAAGAGAAATTTCTTAATTTTGCATTCTTAATGAGGCAATTTACTACTTCAAATAAAGAGAATAATAGACACTAAAACAAATATGAACATGATATAAATTGTAGTAATTCAATATAGTAGTTCAAATTATATTTTATTATAACTCGTTTAAATTGATGTTAACTGGTGATAAAATGATAAACATTTGATAGAACTCTATATAAAATATATAGATTTTTGTGTTTTCCTCAATTTAAGGAGATGAGAGAAACTTTTTATTTTTTTATGGAATTATCATGTGTTAGTTTTCATAATGAAATAATATAAAAATTATAACAAATAATGTTTAAGACAATCTATTGATAGTTGAAAACTTATCATGGAAGAATAGAGTTCAAACCATATAGATTAAATTATCACATCAATTAAGTATATAAGATATAGCCTACTAATACAGTAGGAACAAATATCATTACTTAATTTAACTTTTGAGGTTTAACAAGCTATATTTTTTAAAATTACTTTTGAATATGAAAATATTTAGTATGAAATCGCCTTCAAATAGTATAGATAGATGAAAACTATTTATTTTTTATATTCAAATTGCTTTAAGATAGTATGAGTAAAGATATAAATCTTGTAAATATCGATACTTCTTTTTGTTGATGTATTATTTAAAAATTAATTTTATTTTCTCTATGGAAACTTCTATTTGAATAAAATAAAATAAATAATTTTTCAAAATGAGAAAAAGGTTGGAAATGAGCATTTGCACGCACAAAGAGTCTAATCAACACATGCATAGTTCATTTAAAGGAGAATTGTGGCTAGAGGAATGTGGGGTCCACGTGTATCAAGGTGGCATAGTTTTGCATTTAAAAAATACAAACATATTTTTTTTATAAAATGACATATATGCCCTTGGTCAACCATCTTGCCTTTTCTATATAATAGAAAATTATCTTATCTGTGTTTACTACCTTCCCGTTGAATTAGGATTTCCTTTTTTCTTTTTAAATTTTGTAATATATCATGTGTAATGAATTCCTCCAATACTTTTTACCTATCATTTATGTATACGGTTGAAATCGAGTATGTCTGATTTCGCAGACACGAGGAACTGCCTCGAGAGAAGGCCCGCAACGGACCTGGCTCGAGCTCAATGATAGATCATGGAACATGAAGATCAGAGTACTTGCTGAAGACCGAGACCGAGCATGGCCGACCTCGAGTAAGGCATAACAACGGAATGCCAAGATATTAGCAACCGACCGAAGATCTCACAGAAATCCAGGGACATATCAGATCAAGCGGTTATTGGCACCAATCATGTAATTTATTTTTGTTATGAGAATTGTACCTTATTTAGAATTCATCTACTATATAAAGAGGAACCTCATTCATGAAGGCATTCAAAAAAGAAGTTTTTTCTTTTATATAATGTAGGATATGTACAAGAGACCGATCAAGGTCTTACAAAAAAAAAAAAAGCTAATCCTAACGACGGTCTTGGCCGACCTCTCCTTCGGGAGCAGCTTCCCCGGGAGAAACTCCTTCTTGAGCAGCTTCTTCGGGAACAACTCCTTCTTGAGCAGCTTCCCCGGGAACAACTTCTTCTTCAGGCCCCTCATTGGATCCATCCCGACTGCCTTTTTCATCATTATCCTCGTCATCGGAGGAGGCAAGCTATCTGTCTTCGCTGTCGAGCACCTTGGCCTGGATTGTCTCCTCGGAGAGGTCAAAACCTCGAGCATGGATTTCCTCGAGGGTCTCCTTCTAGGATTGACACTTTGACAGGTCATTGTTCCATTTCTCCCAATCGGAAGCCTCCCTTAGCTGCGTTTGAGCAGCCTCAGCATCGGCCCAGTACATGGCGATGGACTTGTCCGCCATGACCTTGGTCTTCTCGATCTCTGCCTTGGCCTCAACGAGATCAGCTTCAAGCTCCCCAATTTTCTTGGCTTGGGCCGAGCTTTTTTCTTTGATCCTCATGACAGTTTGGCCGAGGTAGTCTCTTTTTCCACAGCCAAGCGATCCATACTCTCCTTCCACCGATAACAGTCGACCTTGACCTGATCAACCTCTCGTCGAAGCAGCTCGATTTTTCCACCTTCTGCTGCAGCTGAGACAGTGAAGTATTAGCCTCCACAGTTGGGTTGAGTCCATACTTTACCAAAAGGATGGTTACCTGTTTGTCTAGTTCGGCATCCTTTTCACGAGCCTTGGCTAGATCCGCTTGAAGGTCCTTTATGGCTTCGTCATTTTGGCCACAAAGTAGCTTCAGAGTGTTCCTCTCCTTCGAGACCTTCTGGAATTCGGTCTCACACTGGCTAAGGTCAGCTCGAAACTTAGTGGAGTCCCATACAAGAAAGGAGTTGCAAGTTATATTCGGAGAAAGAAACGATTAAAGAAAGGAATTACAGTAACCAACACTTACCCGAGAAAAGAGACGTTAGGCCTCTTCTAAAAAGATAGAAGCGTCGCTGATATCAGAGGCATCATCGACCCCGGTAAACCAATCCCGAAAGGGATCACCTACACTGGAACCTCCGCCAATATTAGGGATATTCAACTCACGGGCCTCCCTTATTGCCTCCTCAGAAAAGGCCGCAGTGAAGGCATTTGACCTGCTGTCATGGCCCCGAGGAAGTCGCTCGGGGCGCTCTGATCGATTTTCGGGGTCTTAGAACTGGCCCCATCTAGTGTAGTAGCAGTTGGTCGAGAAATAACCTCGACCTCTGGTGATTCGGGGCCCCCGCCTGAATTCTTTTTTGGAGCCTCCTCGACACGAGGCTTGGTTGCAACAGCCGCCGTCAACTCGGAAGGTTTGGCGACCTCGACGACTTTCCTAGGTCGGATCGTCAATGTCGAGGCGCCTTCTTCCTCTCTCAGGTTTTGGACCGACTCCACCGTGAGAGCTACTACTTTTCACCTCACCCTTTGAGTCCTGGGCTTGGGGTCCTCGGATTGCGAGTCACCTTTCCTCTTGTTGTCTTTCCCCGGCTTCAGAGCTGGGGACTTTGCTCCTTCTTCGCCAGTCGAGGGCCTCAGAACGACATCCTTCGTCAGGACTGCATGAAGTAAAGTTAGTGATGAATGAAGTACAAAAGGTGTATTGGAACACGAGAAAAAGGATCTTTACCATGGTTCTTGGCCTCCCATGTGCCTTGCCAAGTCACGCCATGCACGTACGACATGGGAGGAAGTCGAGGCTAACTTCCGAACCCAGTAGTCGAGATCGGGACTGCTTGGGGCATCCAAGGAACATCTACAAAATAAATGAAAATGTTAGACGAAGCCGAATCAGTTACTAAAAATAATGTTTGATATGTCACTTACGATTGGGGTTCCACTCCTCAGGGAACGACATCTTCTCCTCCGGTATTATGTCATGGGTCCTCACCCGTATGAAACGTCTCATCCAACCACGATCCTTACCTTCGTCCATAGTCGAGAACAAGGCCTTCGTTTCCCGGCGTTGAAGCCTAATGAGTCCTCGATATATTCGAGGCCGGTACAACCGCATGAGGTGATTTAGAGAAAACTCCATCCCCTCGGCCTTGCTGGAGAAGAAACACAACATGATTATTATGCACCATAGAGAAGGGTGGATTTGGCCGAGGGTCACCCGATATCTTCTGCAGAAGTCAAGGATCACCGGGTCGATGGGACCCAATGTGAAGGGCTAAGTGTAAACACTTAAGAACCCCTCCACATATGTAGTGATGCTCTCTTCAGGAGCAGGGATTTGCACCACGACTTCGGGACCCCAGTTGCAGTCCCTCCTCATGGCCTTGATATGGCTCTCCGTTATCGAGCACATGTACATCGACACATGCTCGCATCGGCCAGGTACCGATGATGGGTTATCTACATTGAAGTTAAATTTTAGAGTACATAAACCGGGAATGTACTCATGAGAAGCCGGTTCCACCGGTGTTTATCACCGGCCGACCGAGAAAAAGAGGGGGAGGCTTTTTATTTTTGTGGTACGGTCTTCGAGGTTTTAGCCATTGATGTAAGTAGAAAAGGGGGAAGAAGATAGAAAGCAGGTGGTTCCGGTGATATCAATGGTGACTTAACAGGCGACGATAGCAAGGAGATGAAAAGGGTTAGGAGACTTAGAGACTTGATCAAAGCAAGAGTAAAGTTTGATTCAATGAAGGAGATAGTATTTATAGGCTCATGGCGACGGTTCGGTGGTGCTAGTGGTTGACTGCTAACTGGCAGTCATTAATGATTTGGGGAACTGGACCGACAGGACGTTTCGTTCAAATCCGTCGCTTACGTCACGAGGGCGACGTCATGATCGAGGTGCCGGAGAATCGAGGCTTAAATCGTTTCTTGTCGTTTTACTCTAAGAAACGCGGGGACTATCTATATACAGTTGAAATCGAGTATGGCTGATATCGCAGACACGAGGAACTGCCTCGAGAGAAGGCTCGTAAAGGACCTGGCTCGAGCTCGATGATAGATCATGGAACATGAAGATCAGAGTACTCGCTGAAGATCGAGACCGAGCATGGCCGACCTCGAGTAAGGCAGAATAACGGAATGCCAAGATATTAACAATCGACCGAAGATCTCGGCGGAAATCCCGGGACAGATTGAATCAAGCAATAATTGGCACCAATCATGGGATTTATTTCCATTATGAGAATTGTACCTTATTTAGGATTCCTGTACTATATAAATAGGGACCTCATTCATTTGTATGATCAATCATTCACTGATTAAAATATATACGCTGCTCTATTTCTCTTACTGTTCATTGTTATTTGCTATTGTTCTTATCCTCGAACCTCGAGACCATCTCGAATCGAGGTCGAGCGCACTGCTGACACACTGGTTTGATTTACTTCATTGTCTAACTTATTCATTTAATTCACTGTTTATCAATTGGTATTGAATTAGATCACATATCCTTATAACCACAATACAAGTTTAATTGTTACTTGAATTTTAGGGTAAACAATTTAATATTTTGATACACCCATTAAGAAAATTATTTGACAATTTTGATCATAAGAGATATTTGACTCAATTACCCTTAAGGCCTTAACTATTACTTCCTCCGGTCCACAATAAGTGACTTTTTGACCTTTTTTGGAAGTATTTTTTTAGATTTCAAGGATGAATTAATTAATTTTTTCGGGGATTGCCCTTGGAGTAAATAGTATTGGAGTATGTGTTAGGAGTGTTTATGTGAAGAGATAGTAAATGTTAACATGGTCAATTTCATTGCTAAATAATGTTAAAAGGTGGATGAAAATAGCCAAAAAATTACTTATTTTGAACCGGAAGGAGTATTATTTTAGTAATTAATCACTCAATATAGTTTTGGAATACTACTAAAGGTGGAATTCAAAAGAAAAATTAACGCCTCCTTGCTTTTTAATTTGTAAATATTTGGGGATCAATATTTTGTTTTTCTTTAATAATTCGGCCACAATGATAGATAAAGAAGAGCAAAAAGAATAAGTTCTCAAGGAAAAATCAAAGAGACAGCAATAGAAAACCACGCTTGGTTTGTATTGGTTCGACTTGTGGCATCTTAGCACTTATTTATTTCTCCGAGTTAAATTAATTAATTGAGTCGAATATTTGTAATTATAGCACATTGCATGATGTTTTTTTTTTTGATTTAATGATAGTTACGTACAAACTGTTGTCTTATTTTTTTCTCTTTCTAAATTAATTATGTGGTCCAATACTTAATCCTAAGAAATCCAATGAAAAAGATATGTCCATGCATGCAAGTCACAAATTAAATATTCTAATCATTATCCTTTCAAATTATTAAAACCAGCATATACCTAATTCAATGATTTAATTTTCAACAATTCAATGAATTGATAAATTCCCAACTTTTATTGTTCTTTTCTCTTTAATGAAATAACATATCTAAGAGAAAGAATAAAATGATGATGACATGGAATTTGTCTAATATCTGCTAGGGCCAGTTAGGCATATAAAATCAAAAGTAAATCCAATATTTTGAGAAGCTAAGGAAAGTTGGTGTCTATCTCTTAAACATTTGGCAATTAAATTGTATTTGCTTTTACAAATAGGTTGTATAATATGATATAAGAGAGGGGAAAAGATGTTGAGCTAGAGTCAAAGCGATAAAAATCTTACTCGCACAAGATATGAACAGTGACCTAAATTAAGTCAAATTTGTGATACTATAAGAAGATTATATTCTTTTTTTCTTCTTTTAAATCTATGTGTATGAGTGCGCGCATTCATAATTATAAACTCAGCTTGCGAATATCTTTATTTTCATATGACTTATAAAAAACTATTTCCAATATTACGAAATTTCTCTTCTTGATCCACTGATTGTATGAAAATATTATATTCTAATTGATTTAATAAATCTATGATTTGTCTAATAAAACAAATCTTGATAAACTAAGCTTGTCGCAGACTTCACATTAAAATACTTAGAATATTAACGATCTGATAAGTAGATGTGACTTTAAGAATAAAATAATGCACGACGTGAGCATAAACCTGGATTTTATTACCAAACTCTCTTGCAAAACTTGGGGAACAGACCAATTTTCTTCGCCAGCTGGGGAAGGTGGAAACACTATGCAATTCTTTGACTGATTAAAAAATTCTAAACATCGTGACAATATCTATTTAATTAATTAAAACTTTGTTTTTTTGAGGTGGTCCTCGTTAATACATATTTGTCTCCCATTATTAATCAATTTAATTGCCAAGCCAAATGGCCACATCCCTACTTTGATTGTTGATGGTGTTAGACCATTTTAATATTAAAATTATAGTATTAAAGTGCATTATTTCTTGTGAGACAGTTGTTATAAATTGGCAAGAAAGTAGTCATTATTTTAATATAATTCTTGAAATCACTAATGCCATGATCTACCACTAATTACCCACTGAAGATTAAGTTTTGTAACCACCAACCATGTTCTACGATTTTATTATTCTACTACTTTGTTATTTATTTTATGGAAGAGATTTTACACCTATAAATAGTGGTGTTTCTTTCTTGTGTTGTAGATGGAATATTGTAGTGTGCATGAAAAAAATGAAATTGGTGTAGCGAAAAAGAGAGTTAAGAGAAGGAGAAAAATCTAAGTCTCCAACTTATTATCTCCTAAAGAGAATATTATTTTTGTTGAAGAAATGTGTTCATTTTGGTGGAGTTTTGGACTCAACAACTTGTCCATAGTTTGTTCGCGTCATACGACGTTGTCGGGCTGTTATATTCTGAAGGGACAAGTCAAGAGTATTACTGATGGATCGGTGAAGATACTGCCGCAGTGGGCTTGAATCTCCTTAAAGAGAGCGAGATATCCTCGTCTCAGCCTTGTACGGGTCAAAATCAGACTGAGGATCAAGTCGTGCAGAATTAGACGAGGAAAGCAACTTGCGAACTGTTAAGAGCAGTGCGGTCGTGGTCGACCAGTAATCTCACTAGTCGAATAGCTCGACAACCAGTCATGGTCGAAATCGAGCAGTAGAGTTAGACATAACAACTAGTTTTATATTGTGATCTACAAAGAGAATATTCTACCGAATATTTCTTCTGTTTGTACTTTAGGGTTCTTCGGGAATATCCCATATAAATAAAAAGAAAGAGGAGGAAAAAAAGAATGTAAGATTCTATATGATAATAACACTTGTAAAGGATAAGCTCTGAGAGAAAATACAAAGAACTACTTTTCACCAAGATTCAACATTTTTGTGAACTATTTTATTGTCATTTCTATCAAATCCAAGAAAGTACATAATATTCTATCTTACTCGTGTCATTCATCATTGTCAGAGGAAGGAATCCTCCACCCTCTTCAATATTGGGTGAATCTTCCGCTCTATTTACATTTATTGCCATTTAATGTTATTTATTGCTTGTTCTCTTTACATAACATTACATCTGATCTCATTCATTGTCCATATCTCATTCTGAGTATATTGTTGTTCACATTATTTAACCAAGGTAATGTGCGATTTCTTTTAGTTTTAACTGACTATTTTTCTAAGTGGGTGGAAGCAGGTGAGTTCGCTCAAGTACGTGAGCAAGAAGTGATCGCCTTTATATGAAAGAATGTCGTATGCCGCTTCGGCATTCCCAAAGAAATCATCTGTGACAACGGGCCCTAATTCACATAAAGAAGTTCGACGAGTTCTTCGAAAAATGGCACATCAAAAGAATACTCTCCACGCCATATCACCCCGCAGGCAACGGACAAGTGAAATCCTCCAACAAGTCGAAATTGAATATCGTGAAGAAGAAGCTCAAGAACTTTAGGGGACTATGGCCGGAGTTGCTGCCGGAAGTGCTATGAGCATACCGCACTACTCCCAAGACAAGCACAGGAGAAATGCCATACTCACTATGATACTGATGCAGTGATACGGGTCGAGGTAGGAGAACCGAGTATAATATATTCAAATGAGAGTGGGCCAAGCAACGATGAAAGCAGAAGGCAAGACCTCGACGAGGCCGAAGAACGAAGAGACATGGCTTACGTAAGAATGGTAGCCCAAAAATAACAGGCAGAGCGGTACTATAACAAAAAAGCCAATGTCAGGCCACTCAAAGTCGGGGACTATGTACTCAAAGCCAAAACACAGGCGAGCAAGGATCCACGAGAAGGAAAACTGGGGACCAATTGGGACGGCCCGTACAAAATCACGGCAACAACAAACAAAGGGTCGTTCCAACTAGAAACAATGGAAGGAAAGTTGCTACCAAACAATTGGAACATCACCCATCTCAATTACTTCAACTTCTAAGGACAGATGTTCTCCGAGTCGTACTCTTTTTCCCTCACTCGGGTTTTGTCCCAATTGGGTTTTCTCGGGGAGGGTTTTAACGAGGCGACGGAGACGGCATCTCAAAGTTAAGTGCAAGTTCATCGCTCGACCTCTCAAATGCTTATCCAGGTCGATAATGAAGGGACTAGATAGGCTGGGACTTCTCCAATGTATGTATAAGCAGAGCAAAAACATGTAAATTTCTCCAATGTAAGTATAAGAAAAGCAAAGTATGCAAACACACGATGTTCACATGTCTCCACCAAGTTTAAACATTACACCAATCCAGGAACTCATATTCTACCTCGTTCGAATTAATCACGAGTAATATTCGACCTCACTCGAATCAACTCATATTCGACCTCGCTCGAATCAACTCATATTCGACCTCGCTCGAATAAACTCGTAATCGACTTCGTTCGAATCAACTCACAATCGACCTCATTCGAATTAATCACGAGTAATAATCAACCTCGCTCGAATCAACCCATATTCGACCTCGTTCGAAATAATCATGAGTAATATTCGACCTCGCTTGAATCAAATCATATTCGACCTCATTCGAATTAATCACGAGTAATATTCAACCTCGCTAAAATCAACACACATTCGACCTCGTTCGAATTTATCACGAGTAATATTCGACCTCGCTCGAATCAACTCATGTTCAACCTCGTTTGAATTAGTAAAGAATTATATTCAACCGCACTCGAACTCAACTCAAACTCAACCTGACTTAGAGTTCAATTTACAAGTCAACTTCGTTTGAGTTAATTATGGCGACATGGGACTTCACCCAAATTCAGTAAAAAATGTACTCGACCATATTCGAGGTAGCACATGCCGACAAAATCCTTCTAAAGCAGTCATTTGAAGAAAAATGATTGAAGAAAAGAACAGACCCAATAACATACAACGAAAGGTTATAATCATTTCACTCCAAAAAATATATATTACAAAGGGCCAGAAAGACGCCTACATACAGAAAAAAAAAGAAAAAGACAAAAACTAAGTATAAGGTACTACTCCACACTGTCCCCGACTTCATCTCCATCGCCCTCTCCACTGTCTGGATACTCGTCATCGTACCAAGCGTCCAGCTCAATCCCGTCCAGCTCGTCCTCGCCACCATCCACCCTCGGCATAGCCAGGTCGAAGCCACATGCAACTCGAGCTTTACGCGCCTTAGCACGAGCACCCGCAAACTCAACCTCACCGACCCTGTTAGCCTCCATCAAATCTCTAAATATATCCAACTGGGCTTCAGCATGGATCCAATTTTCATATGAATCCCGCGGCACGTCAGGAAAGGAAGAAGTATGAGAAAAAGACGACCGAGCTAACATTTGCACCTTCTCGGCCTCTAGAGAGGCGACATTATAAATCAAATCAGAGATCTCCTCTTCAAGCCCGTCAATCCGCTCATCGAGCCGAGCCACCCTAAGTGTGGCCGCCTCAGCCTCACGCTCCATTCGAATTGAAGGATACAAATAACCTCCTCCATAGCCGCCACTTTGGCCAAAGCCGCCTTCCTAGCTTCATCGACCTTGCCTAGTTCTGCCATCGCCTCAACCAGCTCGTCGTTCAAGGCATTAAATTGGGTCGAGCTTTGCTCAAGCTCCGCCTACAAGGATGCTAATTTGGTCTGAAGATCTCTGTGTTCCGCCGCAACCCTCTACTCACCTCAAGCTCGTCCTCCTTGGACCTAAGAGACCTCTCGAGCTCGCTGAACCTTCGAATAACCCTCACCAACTCTTCGTCCTTTTTCCTCAACTCCTCTCTAAGAGCCTGGAAGCTGCCATCTGTGCCGAGCAGAAGACATAGGTTATGATGCTTGGAGCGGTACTCACGGTACTTTGACTCCATTTTCTTGAAAATAGCTCTTCTCCTTTTTTCACGACAGGCGCACTCGATCTCCAAAATTAGAGTCTAGCAAAGAGAAAACATGAGAAAATAGTTAGTGAAAATAAAGGAGAAAAAGATAAGATACAAAGAGCAGCAACCAGAATACTTACCCGTAGGGCCATCCCCGATATGCCCAACGAAAGGGCGTCGTCATCTAGCGTCTGCAACGTCGACGCCTCGGCAAGAGAACACAACGAACCCAAGTCAGGGACTACAGTCTCCGTGCGCTTCAACAGATCTAAGTTGAGGGGGATGATTATGTTGCGGTTGGTCCCCTCCGTCCTCACCTACACCCCGGTAAATCCTTCATTGAACATCCTGACCTCTTCAGGGTCGATGTTGGAACCGGATTCGTAATCGTCTAAGTCTACGTTTTTCCCCCTCACCTCGGCATAAAAAGGGAAGCCAGCATGCCCCGACGGTGTTGGATCGCTCGATGGCACGACCTCAACCTCCACGGCCCGCTCATCCATTCCCTCAACGTCCTGAGGCAGGTCAGCAATATTCACATTTTCTGAAGGGGGCTGTATCTCAGTGTCCAAGGACACGCCACCCTCAGACGCAGTCTGGCCTGGTCAAAACTACCCACTGCTGGCCCCTTGACCTCCGTCACCTCACCGCTGAAATGTATCCTTTGCCTCCTTATCAACAGACCTACTTCCTCTCCGCTTGGCGACGACTCGTCTACCGAGTGCAAAACACGAGGAGCGGGAATCCCCACCGATGGATCTGCTGTACTACGGCTAGAGTTACATGTAGCCGGAGTAAGAGAAGGAGCCACCATCCGAGTAGGCTCACCTACAGCCGCAACGAGCAACGACCCTTCGAAAACACCCGATTGGCGAAAGGCGGGGGTAGGGTCTTTCTTCTTCGTTGAAGGACTTCGGCCTGATACAAAGAAATCCAGTTCAAAAAAGAAGAAGAGGGGAAAATCATAATTAACGCAAAATCAACAAAGGCCAAATCAAAGACTCACCAGATGCAGAAGGCCTGCGACCGAATCTCTTATGGAAGGACGACCACTCGCGAACCCCCACCGTGCAATGCAAAATCTGGCTCACCCAGTCTCTGATGTCGGCAACCAACATGGGGGGCTCCTTTTTGGCTGCGCAAAAGAAGAAGAAGATCAGCGAGGTAGTTGGCAAAACAAAATGAAACTAAACAAAATAAGAGGTCGGTTGGGAGAGGTACTTACGAGCGAAGTTCCACACTTCAGGGAATCCACTGGGATTCGTCACCACGTACTCAGTTTTGACGTAAAAGAACTGAAAATTGAAACGACGGTTGGCTCTGTCATCTATCTTCACGAACAATCCTTTGGTCCCATGATGGCGAAAATGCAACATCGTACCTCTGAGGAAGTTCGGTGCGAAGAGGTGTAGCAGGTGACAAAGTGAAACTTCTCGGTTGGCCAGCTCAGCGTACTTCTCTAGCATCAGGAAAAATTTGTAGATATACGGAGAAAGTTGAGCCGCGCAGAACTGGTATACCCTCTTCAATATTGGGTGAATCTTCCCCTCTATTTACATTTATTACCATTTAATATTGTTTATTGCTTGCTCTCTTTACATAACATTACATCTGATCTCATTTTTTGTCTACATCTCATTCTGAGTATACTGTTGTTCACATTATTCATCGTAGATCTAGAACTACTAGGTCTAACTAGGATTGACCCGCCTGAATAAATCATTAATTAGTTTAACAAAGGATTGACTCACTTTTTGGTCAAACAAGCCTGAAAAATATTTATTTATTTTCCTTCATCTTATTTTTCAATTGTAATTTCTTGTAATTTCACCAATAATTGTTGATGTATCCTTGTTTCCATTTTTTAAAGAATAATAATGGTGTTCGGGTTGTTTCTTTCATCTTTGGTTATCTTATCGTATCGTCTTTGTTGTTGCTGCTTGTGTTACTGCTTCTTTTGCATCTTTTTTTGGGCCGAAGATCTATCGGAAACATTCTTTCTATCTTCATGAAGAAGGGGTATGTGCTGCGTACACACTACCCTCCACAGAACTCACTTAATGAAATTTTACTGATTTTTTGTTATGGTTATTATTGTTGTTGATGTTATTATAATGGCGTTCGAATCAATTTACGCATAACTTATCTTCTGTTGACAACACAACTATCGAATAACTCTATCACCCTTTGTTTCCTCGATTTTTTAGTTCTTTTTTTTCTTTCTTTCGATTCTAAGACAATAAGAATCATGAAATAATAAAGACATGATCTCCGCTACTTTCCTATAGAAGCAAATTATTAGATAAATAATCAGGTGTTTCGTGCAAATAAATAAAAATATTTAATACTACTGGCATTCTTAATCGAACACCTATAGAGCATTTCAACTTTGAATGATAATAACATATTATAGGTGTTATTTGCCACCTTACGTAATATTTGAATCCTGAACTTTGAATGCTTAATTCATAGTAAATCATTAATATAGAAAGAAACAATTAATAAGAAACTCTTAATCTAGTTGAACAAGTCTAGTCTTCAATTTGTTAAAATTAAAAATTACCTCAAGGTAGGTAAATTGACTATCATATTAACAGTTTTAAATTAAACAAAATAAAAGGCACGACGACATAAAAATATATTTTCTTCTTGCAATTCAATGGTCATCACTATAAATTGTAAGTCACAAGAATGACTCGCACCTCAATTATTCCATCAGATAACTATTATCTTTCACTGGCTAAGATATTGGTATCTCTACTCGCCAAGCATTAGACAGATTGGAAAAATCACCTAGCGTATTTTTGTTTTTCATGGAATTAGAATGATAATGGAAAAGCCCTTCATCTCTTTTCTCCTTACAGTTTCCTCAACTTACTATGCTACTACTTCGTATCAGTTTACGTGAACCTATATCCTTTTTGGTCCGTTCTAAAAAAATGACCCCTTTTTAAATTTGGAAATAATTTAGCCACACAAATAATCTGGATCCCTTTTTGACTTGTTTAAGACTACAAATTCCAAAAGTTTTTGTTTTTTCTAAAACTTCGTGCCCGGTCAAACAGGCTCGCATGAATTAGAACGGATGGAGTATTAGAAATTACCTTTTTTCCCTACTTAGTCCAACCTGTAGATATTGTAGTCATTATAATTCTAAAATCTGAACTTTAGGAAAGGAGACCAAAGTATTGCTCTTTCCACAGCATGACTCATCAACCTGTAGACATTGTAGTCATTATAAGATGTGCATTTCTTGTAGAATTTGATAGTAATAAAAAAAGGCTTCATATATACTGAGCAATAAACATTGCATCAATATGGTCCGGCCTTTTTCCGGACTCCGCACATAGCGGGAGCTTAATGTATCGGGCTGAGTTCATCAATGTCATATGAAGAGAGAACAGGAAAATCTCTAAGTCAATGGAAAGTCTTCAAATTTGTCTATGTTTTAGAACAATTCTGGTTATGCAAAGACCAGACAGCTACTTCTTGAAATACAGACTCCCGCATTTCGATTGATATACAACTTCCATACATATGTCTGATCAAATTAGTATACAGTTATCATCAAAACAAAGAGGTTAATCAACAATGTCACTACTAAAAAGCTTAAATTTATTGGCATCTAAAACCAACTTCCTTATAGAAGAAAAGGATCCTAGAAGTCCAGCACCAGAGAATACAACCATTATAGAGGTATTTATCCAAAAGGTAACAGATGACTTCTTTGGTTTGAAAGTCATGTTGTAAAGTAGCATTGGGAGAACAAAATCAAGAGGTATAAAACCAATGGCTCCTACAACGCCGTTAATGTCACCAAAGAATGGCAACATAGCTGCAAAGAATCCGCAAAGGGCCATGTACAGCGTTCTGAGGATTATCCTCGGGATTAGGTTTCGAGGAGAGAAGACAGCCTTTTTTGCATCAGCCGACTTCTTTTCCATGATTTCATAAGCAACTTGAGAATATACCTGTGATATCAAAAAGAAGTTACCATCACGTAGCCGACAACATGCTGGCAACAATGGCGAAGCTAAGAATTTTTCCAAGGGTATTCAAATTTGAAAGAAGTGAAAAAAAATTCCCGACAAAGGTTGTTCAATATGTGTTATATACCTCTAAAACGTAATATTTTACATATATGCACAGTGCAATTTTCGACGATGTGACCATATGGCTTCGCCACAGGCTGGCAAAACAACATTTATTTTACTGGGATTTAAACCTATGTTACACTGATCCTTCATTTGCCTTGACATATTCGTGTTGAACAGCAGAGACGGAGGCAGGCTATTTAGCTTATGAGTTCTGAGTTACAATTCTTTTTGTTTATTGGATTCTGAATAGATTATTTTTACATATTAAATAAATTTTTTAACACAAATATAGAATTTGAGCCAAAGTTATTGGGTTCCGCCAATGGGTGTGAATACTTCGTGCAGGTCCTTGAAAATACACTAAATATTAGTAGCAAAAAATTTGAGGTACTCGTATCGGATCCTCGCACACATGTACCTGATAGAACCAGTAAACGGATCCGTGTAACATAGGTTTAAGCCACTATACAATACAACTGTAACGCAGCAAATGCATGACTTACCAAGCCAATGGCAAAGAGCTGAAGAAGAATAAAGATGACTGCAAGACCTAATACCCATGTTGGTGCCAAGGAAGGTCCTTCATCTGGCATTAAACTCTTGAGAATGTTTGAATTGGCTTTGTTTCCAAATACCCAATATCCGGAAACAGAAGCAGAGTAGAAAGTAACCAAAATTACAGAATAGCATAACATAAGGCCTTTAAACATCTTTCCTGTTGCTGGCGGAGCGAGAGTTGCCTGCATTAATTGGAGTACAAATTAACATACGTCTCTAGCGATGACCATTGGACAGCATAAATGGTTTATCATTGTTGAATTAAAGGAACTTTGGGAAAAGCAATGAGGAAAATGTGAATGTGAAAGAGCTGTATATTTACCTGTATTTCTGGTAGTATTCCATTCCCAAAAATGGCTGCAATGATGGAGATAGAAGTGAAAGCAATAAATACCCGTGATAGTTGTGAGGCTTCTAAGGAGTAATCTCTCGGAGGTGCATTTTTTGATTTACCTGCATAATGCAGGAAATATATAGATAAACTGGACCTACACAGAGTAAAGTGACATGCTAATATCAATTAGCATTGATTCCACTTTCTTCACTAACTCGTCTGCTTTCTTTCAGGCCAGAGTTGCATATTTGTATATACACTAATGTACACAAATTAATTTCTCAACTCGTCATTAGGGCGTCCGGCGAATGATATATACAAAAACATCACCATTGCTGAAAAAGGAAATCAGTTCCACTCACCTATTACAGGTTCACAAATCACAGCTAATCAAAAAGGAAATAGGGCTTAATTTGTTCTCCATCTAAAAACTGCACGATTTTCTCTTCTAGTAACCAATTTTAAGCAGGTTGAAGACTAATTGGTAACCTCGTGTGTTCAATTCTCCAAATTGTTCAGAAATATCCCGAGGACATGAAAAAGAACCTGAACCACAAAGAACATAAGCACTTACCGGCATTAATACAAGCGCCAACAACTAGAAAAGTGTAGCCCAAGCTCAGAAACAATGACACCAAGTTGATGTGCCTCAGGGAGTGGAAGGATGGAAATTGAGAGAGAAATATCATTACTACTGTAACCATTGCAATGAAGTGATACAATTTCAGTGGCCCATGTGGTGAAAGTTCGGAGTACATGATCTTGTACAAGCAAAGAAGAAATAAAAATGTTGTTCAATATCTTGGAAAAAAAACATAAACATGGCAATAGTCAATAACTATGTTAACTGTGATGTCTTCGATTTTTAGAATTAAGGACCTGGAGACATATGACCACAAACTGAATACCCTTTGTATTGTCTCATGTCTTATGATAACGAAATTTCCTCAGTTTATCGGTGAGTGCCAAATTGCTAAAAGATCTAGCAAGTCAAGCTCAAAGCAGAGAAAACTGCAAACAAAAACACAAGTACTTCCATTTCTATCCTTTTGTACTCGCACTGTCCTAGTACAACTTGGTTTCTGTTCTGGGATGGCCTTTAAATGCCTTCTATACTTTTGAAAACAACCTACTCTACATAACTCTTACTTCTTTGAAGAATACAAATTCCTTTAACAATTTTAATTGAAATCAAGATGTGATGTTCATAATATGTCTAACTCCTCAGCTATTCCTTTAGTACTTTGTTCTACTTCTATCAATATAATACAAAAGTCAATTAAAATACTAAGCTTTCCTCCGAGCTGAACTGTGTTACATGAACTGGGATGAAGGTCTATTAGCCCAAAGAATATCAGACTGTAGAAGTAAAATCTTCTATAAAAGAAACTGCAAGAGCTATTGGCAGTTTGATTATGTACATGCAGCAGGAGAGGACAGCCTGTGACCTATCTTAAAACTCATCGTAAAGGAAAGTTTAACGGAATTTTTTAAGAGAAATTGCAACATGCGGCATGAAAGGACAGGCGATCTTAGAATTCATCATAATGGATTTCTTCTGCACAACTGGTCAGCAACAAGAAACGTTGTGCATAACCTTAAAATTTTGATCCTCAATGATAAAACTGATGCCTCATTTGTCATTAGTTAATTTCTATTTGGGATACCACCTTCTTTTCTGTCAGAAGTTTAAAGCGACGAAGCATTATCTTGCAACGTCTTTTTTGATATTTATCTAATTAATATGTTGTGGCATTTAGAAACTAATGATCTATGCAGATAATCAATATGTACTAGGTCCGTATAATTAGCTAATACATGCAATATTTCCCGTAAGAATTACGCTACTCTTATAGTGGATTTTCAATGAATACAAGTACCTGAAGGCATTCTCCGGCAAGCAGGACTGCTCCTATGCTAATGCCAGTGTTGACTGCTGTCTGAATGAGTATCACAAAATAAAACATCCACCCAGAGCCTATAATAATACAACACATAATCCGCTAGTTTTAGAAAGAAGCTATTGTAAAGTTATCAGGTTTGAGTTAGAGCTGTTACATATAAGGCATCATTGGTATATCGTACCATTCAATGATATAATAGATTCTACGATGTAATCAATCTATGGGCAAAGCAAATGAAAATATTAGCCGTAAGCAGAGGCGGATCCAAGATTTAAATCCTATGGGTTCAACTTTTGAAATTTTTAGCATCGAACCCATTATATATTTAAAGTTTTGGGTTCATATCTACTATTTTTGCAATTTTAATGAATTTTTACATATAAACTTTTACTCCGCGTCGAAAGTTATGGGTTCAATTGAACCTATCGACAATGCACTACATCCGCCCCAGGTAGTAAGCATGTGCAGAACTCTTAAAAGTAGCCTAAATAGGATAAGAAGATGTTGAGTAATAGTAAATTAATTAATGATGTATTCCTCTACCATTATAGTTTTTAACTTCTTCATGCAAGGTTCAGAACTTTAAGCCACTTATTCCATCCATTATCTTTTTCATCCTCCTCCAACAAACACCAATTATCTAAATTCACTATTCTCATAGATCCCGCTATGCGCGGGGTCGGGAAATGGTCGGATCACAAGGGTCTATTGTATGCAGCTTTACCCTGTATTTCTGCAAGATGTTGTTTCCACGGCTCCAAATTGGAAGTACAAAAACCACGAACTATAGATTTGTTCTTTTCTACCCAGGTGTGAATCTAACAAAAACCACTAGAATCTGGTGGCTGTAGTCAAAATAATTAGGCTAAATGTCCTTTTCAAAACAACAACAACCTTTGAATTCCCATTGAAGGTCCTTTAGAAGCATCAAAGGCTACTTCCAACATTAAAGGAAATCTATGCTTTCCATTAGTAGAATCAAATCTTCCTTTAACACATGACAGAATAACTTTTTTCCCAGTAAAAGAGCTTTTTGATTATTTTAAAATGCAAAAGGTTGTAACTTTACATAAAAGACCAATTAATCATCTTTGGATCTCAGTAAATACTCTTATCTGCAACTCAGTGCAGCAACCCCTTTAGAACAGCATCATATTCCAAACTAAAATGCAACAGTGACCACAATAGACTTAAATAACTCTACATCATTTGATTAATTTAATAGTTTGGACTTCTATCCTTTCAACAACAAACAACATTCACTTTTTTTCTTCTTTTCCTTATTGCAAGTCCAATCACATTTTCTCAAACTACAAAGGCAAAAATCGAGTCTATTTGAGCTCGTCGCATTTCAATATTTACTATAAATTATAGTTCTCTAATCTAATACTAGAAAAGTTCTATGACTAAAACAACAACAACACCTTAATTCCAAACTAGTCGGAGTCACAATATGAATCATCACTATCCATCTCACTCTATTCGAGTCGTGTTTCAATATCTACTAATGTATGGCTCTATAATACTATAGAAACTCTACGAACTTTACAAGAGTTTAAATTCTATGCACTGTTGGCTTAAAAAAAATATATACAATCATGTAACAAATTAGGTAACTCCCTACTCCGGGGTAAGATCTGCGTACACACTACCCTCCCCAGATACTACTTGTGTGATTTTACTGGGTTGTTGTTGTTGTATGTAACAAATTAGGTAGCTGTAAGTGAATCTCTCTATAAGCATAATTCGTAATCTAGTAACTAGCGTGCTATTACAAGTTAAAATTAACTGATGGGGTAAACAAACCTTTACCTAAAACATCTGCAGCAAGTTCTCTGAATCGGATGTGGCGTCGACCGGACTTTTCACAGTGATCAAGAACCAATGACATGAGATAGTAAGAGTAAAAAGTAACCAACCCCATCACAGTTAAACACAAGAAACCCAATCCCCATCCTAGCCCTCTGAATGCATACGGCAATGTCAGCACCGTTGGACCTACTATCGCCGTCGTCAAATGAAATCCTGCATGCCACCATTCCCCTGTTCCCACAAAAAAAAAGGAGGACGCCATTATAGCATTATCAGTAAAAATTGTTAAATTCTATCATAAAAGAGATAGCTTTATGTATTTCAAAATTATAACATGCCCCATTTTGTAGATTCTTCAAATATTTTGTTAATGAAGATCTTACCAACTGTTCATCTATAAACTGTTAAAGATTACATTTTTATTTACTACTACTACTTAGCAATTTCTTAAGTCTACACCGAAACTTAAATAAGAAAGACCCCATTATAGCATTAGCAGTAAAAACTGTAGAATTGTGTTAGAAAGGAGATAGTTTTATTTATTTATTTATCTTACATTTACAACAAAACCCAGGTGTAGATTCTTTTTCTTTGATCATACAACATGCAGAATTCTGTAGATACTTCATCTTAAAACTGTTAAAGATTACATTTTTATTAACAGGTAGCCCATTATACTTTTGGTCGGACCACAAGGATTTATTGTACCCATATATGCAAGAGGCTGTTTTCACACCTCGAACCCCTAACCTCCACCAACTTTCCTGGTTACGCCCCTAGTCTACAACAACAAAAAAAATGAAGACAAAAGATTTGTTGAGAAACTTTTACCTTTGGATTCTAAAACAAAAGCAGCACCAGCATCATCTGCACGGCGAGTTTCAGGAAAAGGGTCATTGCGGAGAGGCTCCGGCGCCATTTTTATGAGATTCTGTTATTACAAGCTCATATCATATGTAATTTTGTCTTTGTATATAGAATTTTCTTCTCTTTTTTTTTCTCGAATTTGTGTATAAAAGAATGATGATGGAAAGAAAGTGGGAATATAGTTGTTGTAAGAAAAGACTCCAAAAAGAGAAATGGTTATTTTTTCGAAGAGGTCGAAGGCACAAATCACAAAGATGATATGGCAATAGACAGAGACGTCTGGTTTGTATCTACGAATGAGATGCTCCAGGCGTGGTTTTTTTTATAGGTTTTTGCCATATTTGAGTCGACATTTGATATATTTAGTAAATCCCTACTGGGTACTATTCTATATTCATCCAATCTAATATGGATATCAAACATCTAGTGAAAATCAAAAAACTAAAATTTTATTGGTTCACATTTCAGTCATGGGAAAAATTATAATGGCGGAATTATTTATGTTGGGAATAATAACGAACAATATCACATATAGTGAATAGTAATATAAAAATTATCTACTTTAAAAAAAATTTAATTTCAAAGTATTTTTTTTTTTTATTGCTAATATAACTATTCTTATTCTACATTCAGTTTCATATACATTAATACATAATTTACCGCATTAGTTAGTGTAAGTGTTATTTAATTCAGATCATTTTTCTAACTACTCTCTCAAATCATCCCTTTTCAATTTATGTGAATCTATTCTGTTTTAGTCACAATAAAGCTATTTCTTTTCATATTTGGAAATAATTTACTTTTATGTAATAATTTATATTCACACAAAATGTACGTGTCTCATTTTACTTTACAAGTTCAAAAATCTTCTCTTATTTGTTAAATTATGTACTCAGTCAAATAGGTACACATAAATTGAAACGAATGGATAATTGAAGGGTTATTTCCAATTTCCAATTAATTCCTAAACACCAAACAATTTCGTTTTAGTTAAACAAAATAACTACTTCTGATATTAGAAGAAAAAAAATCTGCTTTCCCACACGTAATGTTTACTTCTTTCTTCACATCAAAAGTGGAGCACATGCTATTAAAATCGTGCACGCACCGAAATTATCTAATATGACGCAAAAGCCGATAAACGAATTTATTCCTCTTTTTTTTTTATTCTTTTCGCTATTACTATATAACTACTACTCAAGAACCACCCCACTTAAACCAAGAAAAAATAAGGCCACTTGCAAAATTCAACTGTTTAATAATATATAGATGAACATTAAAGAGGAACAGTTCCCTAATACGTGATCCACAATTCTATCAAGAGTTGGAGTCTCGATTTTGAATAGTGTGAGGTTATCTATTATTGTCCCCTTTGTTCTCTTTTACTAGTCAAGTATGATTAATAATAGTCAAATTCTTTTATAACGGTCTCTTTTGTTCTAATATTTTTTAGCTGTTAGTAAAGTATTATTATAAATGAGATATATTATAATACAATATAAAAATCAATTTCAAAAAAACTTAATTTTTATAATAAATAGTTGTTACATAGGGATGTCTTTTTTGGTAATTAGAATATTTCATAAGTCACCAAGAACAATCGTTACAAATCTGTAAAGTCATCCTCGACTTGCTAAATTCCATACGTAGTGCTATCCTTATGCCTATAACATAAGTAGTACATAACTCAACATATTACTATCTAGCCCGCTGGTCTAAGTATTGTTGATTAGCCTTAGAAATGAAGACGTTGTTGCATCTTTGTCCTCACTCCCCCTTGTACTCTGATGTTACATATGCATGCAACTTCCCCTCGCAAGTTGTTCAACATTCCTTGATTGGTCTTCAAATACTCTATTGTTCCTCTCTTTCCAGATCACATAACTATATTTTGCACACATCATCTTAAGTATCCTCGCCTTAAGTGACTTTCCTTTGGATTGGATAAGCAGCCATGAAAACAATTGTTGCCAAGAATTGGTTAAAACATTCAATAGTTGTAACCATTTCAGCAATCTCATCCATACTGCTTTGGAGAAGCTACACTCACCAAAAAGATGGTGATGAGATTCTTTTGCAGCCATACACTGAATACAACTTGAATTCACTTGGATTCCCCATTTGGCTAATCGATCCATAGTTAACAATCTTTCATGACATTGGAGCCACATTGTAAACACTGCTTTAGATCTAGCCTCATTATGGAATAACAGACCTCTCCATTCAACTTTGTTATAATCCCCCGGAAGGCTTAAGTAATCTTCTTAATGAAGCTCTTCTGCTGGTTTAGGACAGGTATTTGGTGTGCATTTTTCCTAGCATCCAGAATCTTTCTCACCATCCAACTTGCCTGTTGTGGAATAGACATGTCAAGTATGTTTTTCCCTTCGATATAATATGTATGGATCCATCTTATCCAAGCTCCATCATCCTTATGAGCCAGGTCCCAATATATTTTAGTAATTGCTGCCTTATTCCACACCTGGAGATTTGTTAGGTTATAACCCCTACTGATTTAGGTAGGCACATCTTGTCCCAAGCTATCAATGCTCTTTATGTTATTGTATAGGTGCCTGACCATATATAACTCCTACAATAAGCCTCTACCAGCTTCATAACCTTTGTTGGTATGATGAACAACTGCGCCCAGTAAGATTGGATGCTAAATAATACAACTGCACGAGCTGCACTCTGCTAGCATAAGATAGTTTCCTAGCAGTCCATGAAGATACTCTTGCTACAATTCTCTCCACCAAAGGTTTTCATTGGAGTATAGTTAACTTTTTTGTGTCTAATGGAATCCCCAAGTATTTAAAATGCATCTCCCCTAGTGAATAGCCTGCAATCTGCGGTATTCTCATTTGTTTTAGATTTGTCACTCCTCTAAAGTATATAGCACACTTTGTTAGATTAGCTTGTAAACCAGAAGCAACAGAAAATTGCTTGAAGCAATGATGAAGTGCTTGCACAGAACCAGTGTCACCCCTGGAAAACTTGAGTAGATCATCTGCAAAACTAAGATGTGTGATGTTCATCTTGCAACATCTTGGATGATATTTGTACTCTTTGATTTGCTTCAGTCCTCTAATTAGCCTTCTCAAATACTCCTGGCAATGACAACCAGAAATGGTGACATGTGATCTCCTTGTCGAATCCCTTTAGCTATATTAAAATGCTTTGTCAATACCCATTGGTCATGATAGAGTAACTCTCTGTTGACATACATGTTTTCACCCATTGGAGAAATTTTGTAGGAAAGTCTAAATATTCCATAAGCTGCTCCAAGTACACCCATTCCACCGAGTCATAAGCTTTCAGCATGTCCATCTTTAGCATGCATCTGGGAGATAGATATTTCCTGTTGTATGCTTTGACAAGTTCATGTGCTAGTATGATGTTGTTTGCTATTTCTCTCCCTGGGATAAATCCTACTTGAGCTTCAGAAATTATGTATAGCATTATCTTTTGCAATCTTCCAGCAATGACCTTAGATATCATCTTGACAACATAATACAACAAGCAATGGGCCTAAAATTCTTAATTGTCATAAGATTAGGGATCTTAGTCAACAAGGTTATAGTGGTGAAGTTGATAGTCGTACACATAACACCTGTGTGAAAGAAGTCTGTGTGAAAGAAGTCTTTCACTGCTACACACACTTCCTCTTTGATCACATGCCAAGTCATGTTGAAAAATTCTCCATTATAGCCATCTATTCCAGGTGCTTTGTCACTTCCAATACCTTTCAGCCCTTTATATATCTCCTGGTCAGCCACTTCTACACATAACTCTATTTGTTGCTGATGTATTAGAGTTGGACCATTTTTCATAATCATCACATTGACAGTAGGTAGCTTGTTAGCCCTAGATCCCATCAGACTCTTATAGAATTGTACAATCTTCTCCCTAATAGGTGTTGGTTCTGTGACAGTAAAGCCTGATAGAGCTTGTATCTCAGTGATCTATTTCTTTTGTTGCCTCTCTTTTATGACTGCTGAAAAGAATTTATTATTGAAATCTCCCAATTTGATCCAAGTTGCTCTATCCTTCTGTTGGAGAATTCCTTCTTCCACAAGCGACCATGTCTCCAATTTGTGTACCCATTCCTTTTCATGGTCTAGTAATGTATCATAGTAGTGTGTTTGCATTTGACTTTGGATTTGAGAGAGTGTTATCCGAGCTTGTTCTATCTCCTCTGGTACTCCTTTGAATTCTGTTGCATTTAGGCTCTTAAACTAACTTTTAAGCTCTTTAATTTTGAACCAAATATTCTTCATTATTCCTGATGCTTTGTTCTTTCTCCACGCTTAAGCTACCATGGACTGAATAGATGCATGATTTTCCAAAACATTGAAGAACTTGAATGGACATTTGATTTGAGTCTTAGATTGCCTAAAAGCAATTATCATAGGGTTATGATATGAAATATAGGGCTCTCCATACTCTGTGACTATATGGACATAATTCATCATCCAGATATCATTTCCTAATAGTCTATTTATGCGACTACACACTCTGGCACCACCTTATTGTTTATTAGTCCATGTGAAATAATCCCCTCTCTAAGGAAGCTCAGTAAGACAGATGTTCTGACATATATCTGAGAAATCTCTAATGTCAACATTGATCACATGCACCTTAGACAATCTGTCCTGAAGAGTAAGTAGGGCATTGAAATCTCCCCCAATTATTCATGGGACTGTAGTTGTTTGTGCTATCCTTTGAAGATGTTTCCAAAGGTACTTCCTCTGTTCACCACCCCATACACCACAGTGAAATAACATTGCATTCCATTAAATTTTCTAGTAACTTGGCAATGGATAAATTGATCTTGTTTTGCAATTGGCAGCACATCATACATTTGATCATCCCATATAATTAACACCTTACCATTTAATGCATGCTCATAGTTAGTAATCATGTTCCATCCAGAGGCAATTCTACTCATCGCCATGTCTGCTTTAGCTTTTTTCACTTTTGTAACTACTAGACCAGCTAGCCTTATATGTTTTTCTTTTATGTACAACTTTATTTATTTTTGCTTATATTGCTTATTCAAACCCTAATGTTCCAAATCAACCAAGTCATCGTAATAGTGCATTTTCACCTCCTCTATCAGGAGGCATAAGATTCTCAATCCTCTCATCTTCTCTCTGTAAAATTTGAAAGCCATTGTGAATTGAAACTGAAGTTGTTCCAGATACAACTTTCTTGTTACTAGTCAATGCTGGTCATTCTGTATTCAATCTTTGGTTTGGGATTTCTTTTGCTTTCCCTTTGTTATTTTGTTGTTGCAGTTTTCACACTAGGCTCACTATTTGTTGTTGCAGTAGTTCAGTTCCGTGCCTGTGCTTTGGTTAATGCATTATTCTGCTCAACTAAAGACTGTTGTCCCTGCCCTTTTACTTGCCACCTTGTAGTGACTTTCCCCTATCTGTTCCTTCCTCTAGGTTGCTCTTCTTTGTTTTCTCGTTTAGCCTGTTCACAATCGTGGCCAATCTTCATACACTCAGCACAGTAGTGTGGTTTTCATTCATATATCACATGTTGTTGAAGATTCTTAAAGGTGGATCTTGCAATGTCAACTCGGTTTGAAGATTTTTAGTGATATTTGCCTCCACCAAAATTCTTGCATAGGATATGCGCATTTGCTTTGTTGTGCATTCATCCGCAAAGAGTGACTTTCCTATAGCACTTGCCATTTTGCGTAAAGCCTTATTTCCTCAGCAACTCATTGGCAGCTTTGGTAAGGTAATCCAAAAAGGAATTTCAGTCAGGAATTCAGCCGTAAAGGTCAAATTCAGGGGACCATTGTTTCAAGATTATTGGTCGATCATTAATCGTGTATGGTCCTCTATATAGAATATCCTTCAAATCACCAAGTGTATGAAATTTAGCAATGTAATACCCTTCCTCATGATGAAACAGATCTGGAGCAGTCACTCGACTCGAATTTCGAGCTATGTATCTTTGCATAAATTTGTAACCAGACAATTAGGGCACATTGCCACTTCTTAATTTGACTGTCAATTTCATCATTGTCAAGTTTCACCACAATATTACCATCAGTAATCTCGGGTGGAATATATGAGAGTGTCATACCATTTTCTGAAGATCTATTACCTGCGAACAAATTGACCCATGGTTTTTCCGGTGGTGGTGGCTCTGCATACGCCAAATGTGGTCTGGTATCCTCCTTTGCTTGTATTGTTCTATTGATTTTGGCTCTATCTCTGTAATTGTTCCATTGGCCTTCAGTAACTCTGTTTTCGGTACTTCGTTCACTGGCGTGCCTTCACAGGATGACGATGCTACATTCAGCTGGATTGCACTTAGGTTTAGCCATTTCGCCGGTCCTTTTGTAGTGCTTGAAGATCCCAATTTTAGCGAGCTAGGTTGAAATTGACTGCCAATTGGAGTAGTTATTTGTTGTGTATTACCTTTAGCTAATATATTTGCTATTACTGATGCGCTTACTGCTTCTCCGACCGTCACGAGTGGATCTCGTTTTGGCCGGCCTCGCTTTCTCCCCATGGCTAATACTCAAACTGCGTTAGCTAGCATAACGTGTGCCGAGAGTCTAGAGAGAGAAAGCAATGTCAAGGAATTTTCCCCGTTGTTACATAGGGATATTATAGAGAGGTGTGACTGGAATTAAAATCTATCAATAGGAGTGTGATCACCTAATGATAAGGATAACAATGAAAAAATCATAAATTCATATTAATTTGTTAACTTGGACAAGTAAAAAAAATTATTCAATTAATTTCTTTTATGTGGCAATGCCTCCACAATAGATTGCCACGCAGAAAATACCTTTCCCAAATTGGTATTAACATAGACCCACACTACCCTATATGCAACATGAACATGTATGAATCTATTACTCACATATTTTTTGAGTGCACACCGGTAAAAATCTTTTGGAACAACATAGGTGGGGTGACCATTAGTAAACACTCGGATGACCACTAGCTTATACAACTCAGAAACAAATCCATTACAATGAATAACAATATAAGGATTGGAACTATCTCCTACCTTTTGCTATATGGGGAATTTGGATCAATCGAAACAATAACAACCAAAATAACACATCCAAACCCATTAATAAAAATCATATCATTCAGCAAGCTTTAGAATACAAGTTGCTCACATCTCGTAACACATCGCCTGTGGAAAATATCCAAATAAAAATACACTGGATAAAGCCTCCAAGAGGGTGGTACAAAATGAATGTGGATGCAAGCTACACAAAAGAAAAAGGCAGCATTAGGGGAGTTATACGTAATGCAGAGGGCAACTGGATTGTTGGCTTTAGCAAGCTCATAAACACTAGAGGATCAGTGGAAGCGGAACTCAAAGCAATCAAGGAAGGAATTAAAACTGCTCAAGAATGGTATCTTTTCCCACTGGAGATCGAGACAGATTGTGTTGAGGCAGTGCATGCAATTCGTAATGGCAATAAACACCCTGATGTTCTTGTTAAATCATGCAGGTTGTTAATGCACCGAGGGAAGGCGACCCTCCTCAGGCACATCATTAGGGAAGGCAACAGGGTAGCACACCTCATGGCCAAGCTTGGAAGTACTCACAGGAAGAAGGAAAAATCAGTTTTTATAATACCACCTAGCAGTTTGAAAAGTCATGTATAGCGGATAAAAACTATGCTTCTATTTTTGTTAAAATCTTGTCTTTAAATGCTTGCAATTCCTTAGCAAGCATAGGAAATGAATGTGCCCTACAAGGTACAGGTTATGATGTAACAAATAATATTTAGCTTTTTAATTAATATATTCTATTTGCTAAAAAAAAATGAATCTTGTCTCCCCCTAGCGAGGATCACATTTTTTTGTACCAACTTGGACTTGTACGAGTGGAAATCATTAAGATAATTGTATAATCATAAAAAAACTATCAAGATAAAGAATTTGTCAAGACAGAACCTTTTTTAAAAAAAATCAGAAGGTCTGAATCAATTTAGTGGCTCTTGTGAACATCTAATATTATTGTCATTTTGCGACGGCAATAATTAGTACTGCCAGCAAAGCTAGTTTCACTCAATTTTTAAATGAAGAAAAAAAAGAAGAAATTAATTTTGACTAGAATAATTCCACGTTGCATTAAATTATGGCGTTGGATTGTCAAAATTTGGAAGAATATCGGCCACAAAGATTGTTGTATGTTTGATTACCGCCCAACAACTGGCCAATGGTACGGCGAGACGATCAGTGGCGAAGAAGCCACATGGTTACAACACATCTTCGAAAAATTGCACCTAGTAAAATATTACATTTTAAAGGTATACAACATATATTGAACATCATTCGTCGTATATTTTTTTTATTTTTTTAAAATTTGAACACCCTTGAATAAATTCTTAACTTCGCTACTGGGATGACCGACGAGTGTAGGAGATAGTGGAATGTGGCGTGGGAGCTAGACTTAGTGTTTCGGGAATTTTAAAGCGGATAATATCACACCGTGCGAAAACCATCTTTGTACCGATTGTAGTATCTCTTGTTTAGATATTCAACTAGGATGTAGTGCTCAGACACTTGAAAAAGTTTGTGTGAATACTCAAAATGTCTAAAATCTTAAAGTCATCCATTAAAAGTCAAATATGAAAAGGACATTAGCAAAGAGTACAACTAAACAAGAAGGAGAATTGGAATGATAACTACTTCAACTAACTAGAAATCATTCTATGTTCAACATAATCAGTTGAACAGTTAATTCTACTACTTCTAATTGTTGTTCTGCTTTTCTGCTACAGTTTTGTTGTACTCTTCCATTTCCTTTTTGTATGCTTCCATTGCTTCAGCTGCTTTGTTATTCCACACTTGTTTTTCTTCTTCACTCAATTCCTACATACATATGTAACAAATTTTATTCTATTCTTCAGGTTACTATGCTACGAAGAAATTACAATATCAGGCTATTATTCTATTCTTCAGGTTACCATATCAGACTTGCTACCAAGAGTTACATGTAATAGCGTTAATAAAATCTTTACACTGCATGAAACTTAATCTCATTCCTTATTTTTTACCTTCCATTTCAGTGAAATGAGAGCAGTAATAGTAGAATTGTTGATTCCAGGCCGCTCCTCCACTAGTTTCTTCCTTTCCTCTTTGCTGAAAAGAAAGAATGATCCAGCAGGCTTCTTTGGTTTGTTAGGATCCACAACATGCTCTTCTTTTTGTTTCTTCTTTTGGCGATTTTCTTTCGTTTTCTGCTAATCAAACCACAACAACAAACCAAATCCATAAGCGCATTCGAGTTTCATAGCCTAATCTGAAATTGGATCAAACAATAAGAACCTTGATTAAATTTTCTGTCTTTTCTTTCTTTTTGAGCAGTTGAAGTGCTTCTTGTTTCTTAAGTTTCATTAGTTCTTCCTCTTCCTTCAAATGTTCAGCAGCCTCTTCGTCTTTTTTCTTCTTATAAACTTCCATTTCTTGCAAATACTGCTCCTTTCTCTTCATTGCCATCTGCATATGTGAAAGCATTTATTTAGCTTCTAACAACGATGACAACAACAACAACCCAGTGTATTCCCACAATTGGGGTCTAGGGATGGTAAGACGTAGGTAGCCTTACCCCTACTTTGAAAGGGTAGAGAGGGTGTTTCCGATAAAAAATAGAAATATTTGAGTGAAGCAAAGGGATATCAGTTTTCCAAGACAGTAAAAAATACCTCTTCATAAGGTGCTTTTTGTTTCTCTGTCATGTTCTTCCATTCTTCACCAGTAATTTTTGCCACCTATAAATTGTGAAAAACTAAGTTTAGAAATTTAATAATCCCAATAAACAATAACGACAACAACTATGCCTCAGTCCCAAGCAAATAGAGCAGTCGGACAAAAAATGAAACTCATCATTACCTCCTTCACATTCTTGTTCTCAGCAAGTAGAGCAGCGCGACGATCATTTGTAAACAGGAAAAAAGCTGACAATGGTTGTTTTGGTTTCAAAGGGTCCTTTTCTTTCCTATAAAGACGAATTAACGAGGCGAATATAAGATTTAAAGTTGGTAGACACAAAAACAAATAGGACACAGAGAAAGGGAATGTTACTTTTTCTTCTTGTTTTCATTTTCAATTGCCCCTTGTTGGAATTGAATATATTGTTCAAGCAATTCCATAGCTGTTTTCTGTTTCTGCTCTTCATCTAAGAGCCTCATAGCTTCTAATTCGCGCTTCTCCTTTCCCACAATTTTCAAGTAAGCTTCCTTCTCAGCTTGGTATTTTTCCTCATAAGGCTTCTTTTCTTCTGCACTAGTAGTTTTCCACTTTGCCCCCAATAAATTTGATATCTCCTTAAATTCAGCATTTTGGTTAGCCTTTTTCACCTGAAATAACAAATTCCCACTATAAATAAAACCAGTATATTATAAAAGCACAAAATACAATGAACATTTTGAACTAAGATTGTAGCAATACCTCATTCCATTGGTCTTTGCACCATAATAGGTACGGCGCTGCTGGCCTTTTCTTCGAAGGATCCACCTTCTTCTTCTCTTTTTTCTCCTCTTTGTCCCTTAGAGATTGCACTATAGGGAAATTCTAATGAAAAATAAAAATGTCAGCTTTGAAACAACTACTAGTTACAAACAAGAATTGATGTAAAATAAAATCAACTAGGCCTCAATCCCAAATAATAAAAATGTTAACTTTGGGATTACTAGTTACCAACAAAAATTTAATGAAGTAAACAAACTAGGCCTCAATTCGAAACAATAAAAATGTCAGCTTTGCAATTGCTAGTTACAAACAAGAATTAATGAAATATAAAATCAACTACGCCTCAATCCCTAACAATAAAAATGTCAGCTTTAGGATTACTAGTTACAGGCAAGAATTTTTATGAAATATAAAATCAACTGCGTCTCAGTCCCAAATAATAAAAATGTCAGCTTTACTACAAGGAATGCTACAAAGATGAGATAAGTAGAGAGACAAGATTCAAGAACAATACCAGGGTTGGTTTGAACTCTTTCATTTTCTGCAACTTTTTGAGTTCAATTTGAAGCTTCTCTTGCTCTTTATCCCGAGCTTCGAGCTCTTCCTCCTTCTGCTTCAACATATCCTCTCTAGCTTTCAACATTTCCTCAGTCTGCTCCTTCTCAAGTGTCATTTTTTGAAGCTTTTCTTGCATTTCTAGCAATTCTTTCTCAAAAGAATTTTCATTTTCTGTTTGTTTCTTAGCCTTTGAAGCTCCTCTTTTGTTTGTTTTCTTTTCTGGCTGCGAGAGGGTTTCAAGATTCTCTTTAACAGAGTCGTCCACTGGCATCGCCAGTGAAGGCGGCTGCGTTACAATTGCAGCCAATATATTGGCTTCATTCGATGATGGATTTTTCTGCTTCAACGGCTTCCTCGACCTCCCCTTCTTGGCGGGTACAGGGTCGGCGACGAGGGCCATCTCAGCAGTGGTAGCCATGGCTAGGATTAGGAGAGAAGTTTGAACAATAGGTTGAAGCTAGAAAGAGTAAAAGTTAATGGAGTAGAACAACAGGGTGGAGAAAAAGGGGGTTTTATATAGGAAAGTGGAGAGCCAACGGCTAGTTTTTTCAAATTCAAAGTCCACTTTGTTTCAAAAGGGCACTTTGAGTTCCAAGGTTATAGAATTTGAAAATATTTACCGTTAGTAGAATTGGAGTTGGATTGCCGCTATCCTTTTAAACACGTTAAAATTACGGGGCACCCTATTTGGTCGCCCCCATTTAACCTATACCCGTTTTTTAAAAACTTTTAACTTGTACCCACTTTTTAAATAACTTCAGCTCTCATTTCCCTCGTTGAGCTGAAGTTCACCAGTTAAACTGAAGTTCGCCAGTTATAAAGACAAAACTTAAGCATACGGGGCTGAAGTTCCCCAGTTACCTAGAGCTGAAGTTTTGTCTCTAGAGCTGAAGTTTTGTCTTTGTATTTTGTAACTGGGGAACTTCAGCTCCGTACGCTGAAGTTGTTGTCTTTATAACTTCAGCTCTAGAGCTGAAGTTTCCCAGCGTAACTGGGGAACTTCAGCCCGTATGCTGAAGTTTTTGTCTTTATAACTGGGGAATTTCAGCCCCGTATGCTGAAGTTCCCCAGTTACAAAGACAAAAACTTCAGCTCTAGAACTTAAGTTCCTCAGTGTAACTGGGGGAACTTCAGCCCGTATGCTGAAGTTTTTGTCTTTGTAAATGGAGAACTTCAGCATACGGAAGTTCCCCAGTTACAAAGACAAAAACTTCAGCTCTAGAGCTGAAGTTCCCAGTGTAACTAGGGGAACTTCAGCCCCGTATGCTGAAGTTTTTGTCTTTATAACTGGGGAACTTCAGCTCTAGAGCTGAAGTTCGCAAGCTACTTCAGGCCCGTCTACTAGAATGCTTTTATAACTGGGAAACTTCAACCTCGTATGCTGAAGTTCCTCATTTACAAAGACAAAAACTTCAGCTCTAGAGTTGAAGTTCCCCATTTACTAGAGCTGAAGTTCCCCAGTTATAAAGACAAAAACTTCAGCTCTAGAGCTGAAGTTTTTGTCTTTGTAAATGGAGAACTTCAGCTCTAGAGTTGAAGTTCCCCATTTACTAGAGCTGAAGTTCGTAAGCTACTTCAGGTCCGTCTACTAGAATGCTGAAGTTTTGCGTGATTGCCTTTGCTACTTCAGCCCCGCATGCTGAAGTTATGCGCAAAAGCGGGTACGAATGTAATTTTTTTTACAAAGCGAGTATAAGTTAAAACGCGGCATAAAAGTGGGTACGGATACAAAAGCTCCTTTAAACACTCTTAAATTGGAAAAATTCTTAAAGCCCACTCAATAGACAACTTAAACCAGAAAAGGAAAAGGGATATTTACACAAGTAGACAACCATATTTATTATTTTCTCCGGTCCACAATAAGTGACCAATTTATTTTTTTATTTTGGTCCAAAATAAGTGTCCATTTATATAATCAAGAAAGAATTCAATTTGTTTTTACAAAATAACCCTTATGTACATATCTCTAAAAAGTTTTCTTACTCCTCACATTAAATATTTAATTAAGGATAGTTTAGTCATACTAGGTATTTTTGTATAGAATTTAGGACCCTTTTGGCCATAGATTTTGCCAAAAGGAATTTGGGTTTTATTTAGCAAATACATGTTTGGCCATAGATTTTGCTTACAATTTGGCAAAATTCCAAATCCCAAATCTCAAATCTCAATTTGGGCCAAAATATCACTATTAGTTTTTTTAAAAATTTGTCCCAAACTTTTATATTTTATAAAAGAACCCACCATTTATTATGTTGTAACAATATTACTTCGTCTTCTCGATCATCTGATAGTGTATCATGTAGTTCATTATAAAAATGATAATTTTGCACCAAATTTTTTTATGTTTCAAGACTATGGTTTGCGATATTATAATGAATGTTATTGATAATGGTATTGTTGGGTATTTGTGATAGTTTTTAGAACTTATGGGTATAAGTCATGTTTCATGTTTTTCCAAAATAAATTTTGGAAATATGTTTTGAAAACTGATGTCCAAACACATTTTCATCTTCAAACCAAACTTCACTCAAATCAGATTTTTCAAAACAAATTTGGGAATCTATGGCCAAATGCTAGCTTAGTGTTTTTTTAATGGGCGTGTCAAAAGTAAATTGGTCACTTATTAAACATAAATTGCACATATATTATTTCTTCGCTGACTATTTTTTATTTAAGCGATTGAGTGAACGACTAATCGTGTTAATTGGCGAAAGGAAAAACCAAAATAGGCTAGTTTTCGGTTGTTCTTGTTTTATTTTATTTAAAGTAGAGGTGGACCCGTAAAAAGCGAGGGATAGTAACTCCGAAGAAAAGGATTTTGATTGAACTCCAATAATGACAATATTTTGGAACCTAATATAATAACTTAAAAAATGTATAAAATTTGTATATACACATTCTGCATGTTATATAGAAAAAATATTCAAATTTTATACACTACCACAGATAAATAGTTTCTGGCGCGGGCTAAAAGCAATAATAACCCTCTTTTAAATCCTTTTGTTTAAAGTGTTCAGACCAGCTTACGTACACCCCGACTATTTCACCGAGTATCTGATATCTTCCACCAGATAACTCAGTCCACTAAAATTTGCTTTCTTAAGGCCTCTTCTTTCTTAACCGAGGCTAACAGAGAGCATATATTGCTCTCACATTTCCAGGACCAACCTAAACAGCATTTTACAGTTACAGAATTTAAGATCAAAGGCTAAGTGATGGTTAAACTACAAAGAATCATTCAAAAGTTTGTAATATCAAATAAGTAATTAGTGGAAAACTGCACCAATCTATTTTAGCTTGTGACTTGCTAATTTTATAAGTACAAGTGTACAACACAATCTGTGACTCACCAACATCAAATTCTCATTTGATTCAGATCTCTATGTATATTCCAAATCCCCTCAAAAATAAATCCCACTACAGATTCCTGAAAAATCATATATATGAGAATCAAGTA
>ML369881.1:0-39404 GCA_005239525.1 Nicotiana knightiana | reverse complement strand
CCTTAGCCAGTCAGTTCGTGAGATTGGATCTTTATGAGCCTTGCCGGGTATTAGCTTGTGTGGATTCTCGGTCTTCCTTATTCGATCGTATCAGGAGCGGCAGTACGATGATCCTCATTTACTTGTCCTCAAGGACACGGTTCAGCACAGTGATGCCAGAGATGTGACCATTGGGGGTGACGGGGTATTGAGGATGCAGGGTCGGATTTGTGTGCCCAATGTTGATGGGCTTCGGGAGTTGATTTTAGCTGAGGCCCACAGTTCGCGGTATTCCATCCATCCGGGTACCACGAAGATGTACCAGGATCTGAGACAATACTATTGGTGGCTAAGAATGAAGAAGGATATAGCAGAGTTTGTAGCCAAGTTTCTCAACTGTCAGCTGGTCAAATGTGAGCATCAGAGACCAGGGGGGTTACTTCAGTAGATTGAGCTTCCAGAGTGCAAGTGGGAGCGGATCACCATGGACTTTGTGGTTGGACTTCCTCGGACTTTGAGGAAGCATGATGCTATTTGGGTGATTGTGGATCGGCTGACCAAATCAGCCCATTTCATTCCGGTACTGACTACTTATTCATCGGAGCGGTTGGCGGAGATTTATATTCGGGAGATCGTTCGTCGGCATGGTATTCCATTTTCTATTATTTCAGACAGAGGTACTCAGTTTACTTCACGGTTTTGGAGAGCCGTTCAGCAGGAGTTAGGTACCAGGGTGGAGTTGAGCACAACATTTCACCCCCAGACGGACGGACAGTCCGAGCACACTATTCAGGTTCTTGAGGATATGCTCCGTGTGTGTGTGATTGAGTTTGAAGGGTCTTGGGATCAGTTCCTGCCATTGGCGGAGTTTGCTTACAATAACAGTTATCAATCCAGCATTCAGATGGCGTCATATGAGGCTTTATATGGTAGGAGGTGCAGATCTCCAGTGGGTTGGTTTGAGCCGGGTGAGGCCAGGCTATTGGGCACAAAGTTGGTTCAGGATGCATTGGAGAAGGTCAAGGTGATTCAGGATAGACTCCGTACAGCCCAGTCCAGACAGAAGAGTTACGCGGACAGGAAGGTTCGTGATGTTTCATATATGGTCGGAGAGCGGGTTCTGCTTTGGGTTTCGCCTATGAAGGGCGTTATGAGATTTGGGAAGAAAAGGAAGTTGAGTCCGAGGTTTATTGGCCCTTTTGAGATATTGAGGCATGTTAGGGAGGTTGCTTATGAGCTTTCCTTACCTCCCAGCTTGGCAGGACTTCATCCGATAATTCATGTTTCGATGCTCCAGAGGTATCACGGTGACCCGTCTCACGTCTTGGATTTCAGTTCAGTCCACTTGGACAAGGATCTATCATATATTGAGGAGCCTGTAGCTATATTGGACAGGCAAGTCAAAAAGCTCAGGTCCAAGAACATTGCTTCAATAAGGGTTCAGTGGCGGGGTCAGCCGGCCGAGGAGGCGACCTGGAGACCGAGCAGGTTATGCGCAACAACTACCCTCATCTTTTCACTTCTTCAGGTATGTCTTTATGCTCGTTCGAGGACGAACGAATTTTTAAGTGTAGGAGGATGTGACGACCCGGTCGGTCGTCTTAAGAATTAGCGCCCCAATCCCCTATTAACTATTTTCCCCAATTCCATTTCTGCTAAATTGAATTGCCGGGATGTTCGGTTTTGAATTTCGGAGAGATTGGGACACTTAGTCCCTAAATGAGAGCTTAAGTGTTGGAAAGTTGCCCGTAGTTGGAGCAGTGTGAAGACAAACTCGGAATGGAAATCCGATGGTTCCGTTAGCTCCGTTAGGTGATTTCGGGGTTGGGAGCGTGTTCGGAATGTATTTTGGAAGTCCGTAGTTCATTTAGGCTCGAAATGTCGAAGTTTAAATTTTTGGATTTTCCATCCCGATAATGAATTTTTGATCCGAGGGTCGGAATAGATTTCCGAAAGTTGCAGTAGTTTCGTCATGTCATTTTGGATGTGTGTGCGAAATTTGAGGTCATTCGGATGAGTTTAGACGTGTTTCGGCGTCAGATGCGAATTCTAAAATTTTCCTAAGTTACTAGGCTTGAACCTATGCATAATCGATGTTTTTGATGTTATGAGACGTGTTTTTAAGGATCGACCTAGTTCGAATGAAGTATTAAGGTTGGTTGGTGGTTTTGGTTGAGGTCACGGGGGCCTCAGGGTCGTTTCGGATGCTTAGCGGAAAAAATTGGGACTTAGCTACTGCTGAACCAGGCCTCTTCTAGTGTCTTCACACCTGCGAAGGTTTTTTCGCAGGTGCAGACTCGCAGGCGCGTGGGGCCTGATCGCAGGTGCGATAGGGGGAGATTTGACCAGTGGCCGTAGGTGCGACCTGGGTTCCGCAGGTGCAGGACCGCAGGCGCGACCAAACGACCGCAGGTGCGGCCCCAGTGGACTTAAGTGAATCCCGCACCTGGATGCTCTTTCCGCAGGTGCGGTGATCGGGATCGCAAGTGCGATATCCCTGTGTGTTTTATTCCAAAAATCCGAGAGTTTATTTCATAAGTCTAAAAATCGTGTAAGGGCTCAAGAATTGGCGATTTTCTGTGGGTTTTGAAGAGAAGGATCATAGGTAACATTTCCTAATCCTAATTCATTGTTAGAACATTAATCTCCGTTGTTTTCTTTAGTTTAATTATCAAAAATGGGGGGAAAACCATAGGAAATTGATGAAATTTCCCCAACCCGAAATTCTGAAAATTTATGGGGTTTTTGGCATCGAATTTTGATTTTTTCTGGTTGAATGAGTCCGTGAGTGAATGGATGTCCGGAAAATATAACTTTTACCCGATTCCGAGATGTGGGACCGAGGGGCGTTTTGGTCATTTTACCTAATTTCGCGCCTTAGCTTGAATTAAACAGTGAAAATCAGTTGCATGAAATGTTATTTACAATATGTAATTGAATTGTATATATTTGGGAAATTTGGAGTGGGATACTCGTGGAAAACATGTGGTTTCGAGTTGATTTTGAGCCGGTTCGAGGTAAGTGACTTGTCTAACCTTGAGTGGGGGACCTTTCCCCTTAGGATGTGATATTTGGTAATTGAATGCCTTGGACGTGAGGTGACGAGTGCGTACTTGTGCTAATTGTTGAAAATTCGATTTTACCTTAAATATTTAGACTGAGTTTCTTTCTTACCTGCTTTATTCTACTTGCAATTATAGCCTATGTTAGTTTAGAAAAGCATGCCAGGTTGACTTGAATTGCCTATTTGCTTAAGTTGCTTTAATTGTACTATGTGAAGCATGTTAGGCTAAAACTACTTGTTGCCTTGTATTTTTGCACTCTATTTCTGAATGTCTTCTTGTTGTGGTTGGGTATTTACTTTGGGACTACGGGACGGTATCCCGTGAGATCCCCCTGCATATTTACTTTGGGACTACGGGACGGTAAACCGGGAGATCCCCCTGCATATTTACTTTGGGACTACGGGACGGTATCCCGGGAGATCCCCCTGCACATTTATTTTGGGACTACGGGACGGTATCCAGGGAGATCCCCCTGCACACTGGTAATTGGACTATGGGACGGTATTCCAGAAGATCCTTCGGATATACATATGATGGACTACGGGATGTATCCCGGGAGATCCCCCTGCATATTTACTTTGGGACTACGGGACGGTATCCCGTGAGATCCCCCTGCATATTTACTTTGGGACTACGGGACGGTATCCCGGGAGATCCCCCTCCATATTTAGTTTGGGACTACGGGACGGTATCCTGGGAGATCCCCTTGCACATTTACTTTGGGACTACGGGACGGTATCCCGGGAGATCCCTCTGCACACTGGTAATTGGACTACGGGACGGTATCCCGGGAGATCCTTCGGATATACATATGATGGACTACGGGATGGTATCCCGGGAGATCCACTAGACAGCTGAGAAAACGACTACAGGACGGTATCCTGGGAGATCCTCATTGTTACCATTGTTATTGAGCTGTTCATATTTCGTGTTACTATGTTCTTGTGTTTGGATATTGCCTTGTTTGACATGTCTTATTTCACTGCTGTATTCATTATTTATGTCTGTTTTCATACTATAAATTCCTATTATATTGTTTAACCTCAGTAGGGCCCTGACCTTCCTCTTCACTACCCGACCGAGGTTAGGCTTGGCACTTACTGAGTACCACTGTGGTGTACTTATGCCATTTCCTGCGCATGTTTTTCATGTGCAGATCCAGGTACCTCCACCCAGGCGCACTATCCCCGAGATTGAGAGACATAGCAGAGACTTCGAGGTACATCTGCCGCGTCTGCAGATCAGGAGTCTCTATCTTATTCCAGCCTTAGTGGAAAGCTTTTCCTTCTTTTCAGTTGTTTAGACATTCTGGAGTTAGAGCAGTGTATTACATTTCTATTAGCCTGTGTTTCCCGTGAGTTTCCAGGTTTTGGGGTGATATTGTAGACTTCCGCATTATTTTTTTGGGTTGTATATGCCAAGTGGCATTTATATACAGTCTTTCTTTTAGATTTGTTCAGTTTTTACTTAATTATTCCGCAAGTTATGTTGTTTTCTGCATTGTTAGGCTTACCTAGTTATAGGGACTAGGTGCCATCACGACATGTTCACGGAGGGCGATCTGGGTCGTGACACTCGATTTGCGTGCGCAATCCGGGCGTGAAACCGGAAAGCTTTTATGTGAAAATATGAGAAATAGTAATTTCTAGAGTTAAAATTTTATTAAAATTGACTTTGATCAACATTTTGAGTAAATGGACCCGGATCCATGTTCCGACGATCCCTAGAAGTCCAAAGTAAAATATGGGACTCGGGCGTACGCCCGAAAATTAATTCCGAGGTCCCAAGCCTTAGAAATCAAATTTTGAAAGAAATTGTTTTGCTGAAATATTAATGAAATAAAGAAAGGAATTTATGTTTGAAACCATTGGTATCGGGCCCGTATTGTGGTTCTAGAGCTCGATACAGGGTTTTTATGATATTTAGGCTTTGCCTGTGAAATTTGGTGAAAAACGGAGTTCGTTTGACGTGATTCGGACATCCGGTTGATAAATACTGAACTTTAAGTGTTCTTGAGAAAAATAATGAGTTTTGAGGTTTAATTCTTAGTTTTATTTTCATGATTTGATCGCACAAGCAAGTCTATATGATGCTTTTAGACTTGCGTGCATGTTTGGTTTAGAGCCCCGATGGCTCGCGTGAGTTTAAAATAGGTTTGGATTGTGTTGCGCTCGTTCTTTCTTATGCTTCAACATCGTTTCTTCAAGCATAAATGATATCATATTAAACAAATGAGCTCTGATTTCTGTTTTGAATGACGTATTAGATCCGTACCGTAATTACGGACCCGTAGCAAAAAGAAGCATCAAATTTGGACATCGTATGAGGAGTTTATGGTCATTTTACTAAGGTTGCTAGATTTTTCAGGTTAATTACGAAATTGGCACTGACGGCGTATTAAAAATCTGCACTATTTGTAAATATTAAAATCTACATATCTCCTTCATTATAAGGTCAAATTGAGTGATTCAAAAGCCTAAATTGACTAGAATTTCACAAGGAATCTATTGGAGACATACAAATCGAATTTCAGGATCGTTTGTTATGAGAAACGAGGCAGAATAGCTGGCAAAAAAAAATATATAAACGGGCAGACTGCTTCTTCTTCAAATTTCGAACCTCACAGTCCTAGGAACGAATTTTTTCACCAAATATCAACCCCAAGTCATAGGTAATCAATTCTAAACTTTACATTTTCAATTACTCATTGTTTTTCATCACTTTTAAATCAAAAACTAAGAATTGTCATGGTAAAAATTGAGGGTTTGGGTAGAATTAGAGAATTTTGTAAAAATCGAATCTTTACCTCGAATTGAGGTCAGATTTCGAAACTAATTGTATATTTGGGTTTTGTGGGTGAATGGGTAAACGTAATTTGGTCTGAACCCCGAATTTAGACCAAGCGGTCCCGGGGTCGGGTTTTTACTTTTTTTGAAAAAACTTAGGAAAATTATAATTGAGCAGTGAGTGGCCTACGAATTTGAGGTAAGTGTTTGGTCTAACTTTTACTTGAGGGAATAGGAGTCCCCACTTGTTTTCTATGTGAAATGCATGTGTGTGGTGTATAAGTGAGGTGACGAGTATCTATGCACCACCAAATAGTCTATTAAACATGATCCCTTCCTCGTTCCTAAGTTAATTGATTCCTGGCTTAATTGTTCTATGTTCATTATTATTTCTACGATTACTTGGCCTTATTCCGTTGTTGTTAAATATTGTTGTGATTATTTTGGAAAGAGTGTTGGTTGTTTATTTGGTTCCCTTGTGGTACAAAATGGTTGAGTAGTTTGGCATTGTTTCTACGAGGCACATATATATTTTTGTTCCTGTTGCTTTCATTTTTGATAATATTGAGGAAGTTATTGCAGTTTAATTGTCTTAGGACTGTTGAGGTTTACGTGGCTATTTGATTTCAATCGATTATTGCCAATTGTTGTTGCAAGTGTGTTAAAAATGTTGACTGTTCTCTTGATTCTATCGTAGTACATAAATATTGAGCTGAGTTGACAGTGTTACAGTGTTTACATATATTCTGGTTGGTTTTATTGTAAAATGATATTGGTTGAAGCTTACGAGCTATATTATTTTCTGTGCAATTGTTGAAATAAAGGTGTTGTGAAAGGCTTGGCCTGAACTGTGAAAGTTTTTGATGAATAAACAAAATTGATTGTGATAAGGGGGTTGTGATAAAGGTGGATAATTAATTGTGATACGGTGAACAAATTAATTGTGATATAGTGAATAGGTGGGATCGGGTTGAACGCCGCAACAAGACAATGATAAGGGAGAATATGTATGTTTTACTGTTCATAAAATAAAGGTTGGAACACTCATTATTTTATTGTCATTATTTCATATTCTGCTTTTACTGTTATTTAAAGTGAAACTTGTTCTGTTTATAATTATCGAGATATAAATATTGTGAAAGGCTTTGACTTTAATTGTGAAATTATGAATAAATTGATATGATATGTCTGGTGGGAGCGGGTTGCACGCCGCAACAAGGAGTGATAAGGGTGGACAGGTGGGATCGGGTTGCACGCCGCAACAGGAGTAATAAGGGTGATATATTTAGGGAGGAGCAATAAGGGTGGACAGGTGGGAGCGGGTTGCACGCCGCAACAAGGAGCGATAAGGGAGGACATTTATATTTTTACTGATTTTCAAAGAAAAACAAAGATTTGAAAACTTACTATTTTGTATTACTATTTTTCATATTTTGGCACTACTTTTATTTAAAGTTAAAGTTTGGAAACTTGGAAATTATTTGAGAGTTGGTTATAGCTGAGGCTTGGAAAGGGCGGTTGAGTTATTTCGTTGTTGTTGTAGTACTTAATTATTTGTTTAGATTTCCTTCTTGCTTTATATTTATTGTCTCAGTTATATTTTTCTTATTCGTGTAGAATTATTTTATTGTGTTATTGTATATATTATTGTCACATGTTATATGTTGTTAATGCCCCGCCGTAGCCTCGTCACTACTTCATTGAGGTTAGGCTCGGCACTTACTCAGTACATGGAGTCAGTTGTACTGATACTACACTCTGCACTCTTTTGTGCAGATTTAGGTACTAGCCAGCAGTAGAGATTTTTAGAGCAACCATCTATTTATTTGGAGACACGAGGTATATCTGCCGTCGTTCGCAGATCCCGAGAGTCTTCTCCTATTTTTATAAAACTGTTTTAGTATATTCAGAACGACTACACTATTTCTTTCAGCCCAGTGTTTTGTAGTATTCTTTAGTAGTTCGTGAATTATGACACCAGACTCTGGGGTAGTTCTAGATCTATTATATGATTAGTTCGTGGTTCGTTTTTATTTAATTTTTTATTATTTTATCTTTGGAAATCATTTAAATTAAGTTTAATTTAAATTTATTTATTGATGCTTAAGAAAATAATCAAAGGAAATTAGCTACTCAAAATCTAACATTGGCTTGCCTAGCAAGTGTGGTGTTAGGCGCCATCATGATCCCTAAGGTTGGGAATTTGGGTCGTGACAAGTTGGTATCAGAGCACTAGGTTGCCTAGGTCTCACAATTCAGGAACAAACTTGGTAGAGTTTGAAGGATCGGTACAGAGACGTCTGTACTTATCTCTCAGAGGCTATGAAGTTAGGAACAATTTCACTTCTATTCTACTCCATCGTGCGGATTTATTCTACCATTGATGATTGAACTTGCCTATTCTTGTCCTCTCACAAATCTTGATAAAACGCAAAGCGTTTACAACCGGACAAGAGGTGAAGCCCCAATGACAGCTACGATTAGGGGAAAAGATAGAAACGGAGCTCAGTCTAAAGCTCGAACATCAACACCTATTGTAAAGTCTCAAATGGATCTAGACGCGAAGGTTCTAGCTCAGTCGATACATGTTGGACTAGTCCATATCCCAGAAGGATTTATAGCTACTCAAGTATGGCATAATAAGGGAATAGTTGAAAGCAACGGAGTTGATTTATATGAGCTGTGAAGTTTATTATTGTGAATTATCAGACATTGTGACCTATGGATTCATGCCAAGTGGGGAAGTCCACTGTCAAGGAATAGACTGCAGGGTCATGTGTTATATCGATTTTGGCCTGGAATGTATAAGGCCTGAGATTTTGAAGAGATAAAGCTGGGACTTGCGATATGTCTGCCACCTTAATAACCCTATACCTCAATACCAAAGGATTTATATAACAAACTTTAAATCTACAGAAGGTTTACTCAGCGTGGAAGTCATGGTTGCCAATTTTGGGGTGCTCCAGAGGCAGTACAGTGGTTGACAAGCTTCTAAACTATATGGTTCGTGCCAAGATTTAGCTGTATAGAGATCTACTTTTGGGATCATTGTGCATCAATAGAGATGAGAGTTACCCCAAAAGAATTATGAAAAAGTATATGAATAAAGAGGGTAGCTCAGCAGTGTTGAGTTAACATAGTACAAGATGAAATTGGCCGCCGGTGTTTGTGACAAGCCTACGAAGAGGATGACGAGCCAATGCATCATCAATTACTTGACTCAGTTCTCATAAATGCTTTTGAAAGATTTGCTTCTTGGACTCTCCATAATACGTGGCACATAGGGTCTGAACGGTTGCGTCAGGTCACCATGACGGTGTCAGGATATGCCATCAGGTTTGATAAGTTAGTATGTCATACTCCTACTTCAGTTCATATAGTCAGAGGGAGAGTCCCCAGACTCATTAAAGGACTCAATTATGATTGTAAAACTTTTGTGCGACTCAGGGCAAGATAATACTTTATTTCGGCTAGTGGTAGGAACTGTTCTAGATTTGGGAGAGTCATAATTCATCAGTGCACTCAGGCTACGTGCCCCATTGCAGTTACAACTCAACTACATGACCAGCTAGGGAAAAAGGGGTCGGAATGTCGAAAGTGGGTTAGATTCCTAGAGGTGGAGACCTAGCCTGATGATATATTTTCCATGGTATGGCTGAGGTCATTAAATTAAATGGTGTCATTACAAGAACAATCTCTAATTAGTATAAAGTGATGATTTCCTGAACTTAATACGGTTATGCATAACTAATAAAATTCTTCTAATATTCTCTACTATCGGTTGATCTTTGTAACTCAAAAATCTACTTATGTGAATACTTGTATTGAGAGATTTTATGGAGATAGTTGCGTCTATCATTACGTGTTGTAATTTTGTTTAACGGAAAATATTTAAAGGAAGGAAATGGAATGTTTCGATTGGCACGATAAACATGTTGCTTGTGATTCAGAATTGAGGACGAGATCCTCGCATTTTAATATAATTTGAGATGTTTAAATTGGGCTACGAGCCGCAGTGGAATTTATATAAAGACGAGGTCCTGGTGACGGAAATTCTTGTGTTTAAATTCTCCCTTGTAAATAAAATTTTTGTTATAGTACTGGTAGGGAGTCATGTGTAACGACCCGGCCGGTCATTCCATAGAAATTTCATTATTATTCCTGTTTTTTCCTTGTCATAGGTTGGTTATACTATTTATGATGTGTTAGATTTGGTAGGCTCGGAATCGGAATGGATGTAGCAAGAATTTAGTCATTTAGTCTTTAAAAATAGCCTTATAGTTGGAAAAGTCAATTGAGAGTTGACTTATTGGTAAATGGCCTCAGATTTTATTGCTCGGATAGCTTCGTTAGGTGATTTGGGACTTAGGAGTGTGTCCGGAATATTTTTGTGATATCCAGTGTAGAATTAGACTTGAATTGGCGAAAGTGAATTTTTGGTGATTTCCAGTCGACAGTGGAAAATAGGCTATCGGGGTCGGAATGGAATTCCGACAGTTGGAACAGGTTCATAATGTCATTTTGGTTGTGTGTGCAAAATTTCAGATCAATCGGAGGTGTTTTGGATAGTTTCGGCATCGTTGGTGGAATTTAGAAATTTCAAAGTTCATAGGCTTGAATTCGATGTGATTTTGGTGTTTTGATGTTTCGAAGGCTCGACTAAGTTCATATTGTATTTTGGGACGTATTTGTATATAGCGCTTGGGCTATAGGAGCCCCTCCGGAGTCTGTGCACACCCCCAGTGAGCGCAGGTACCTACTGAGTGCGAGTGCCGAGTGCTGAGTGATGAGTGATTGGGAGGAATGAGTGACAGTGAGGTTTGCCCGAGAGGCTGATGTTGAANTGCCCCAGGGGCGGTTTTAAAATGATATTTTGCTGAGCTTTTGATTATGATTCGTTTCATCTTTCAAACTGATATTTTGGGAGTTTTACTGAGAAATATTGGAAATTATACTTGTTTCAAGGATTTTTACGGAAACTGGTTTTCGAACTTATGTATACTTTATTGAGACTTGATAGTTTACGATTTTGTGGATTGGTGTATTTGTTGTTGTGTGTTTCTTATTCTTCAGACTCTGATTTATTTTCAGTACTACTGAGTTGGCGTACTCATCATTACTCCCTGCACCTCTGTGTGCAGACCCAGGTACTGGTTCGGAGCAGTAGCCATCCGAGTTTGTTATCGTCAGCTTTTGGGATTTCGAAGTAGCTGTCCAGCGTCCGCATCTTCTCCATTTCCCTTCCTTCATTAGTATTAGTATTTTATTTCGAGATTATTCTTAGATGCTCGTGATCGGTTGACTCCAGTCATGGGAGATTTGTTTAGATAGTAGATTATATTATTATGTTTGCTTAAAGACTTAGAGAAAAATTTTATACTCTGTTGCTCGTTATTATTGATTTTTGAGAAATTATATTAAAACAAATATGTAGTTATGTGATGGTTGGCTAGCCTAGTTCCACGATAGGCGCCATCACGACCTGTTAGGATTTGGGGTCGTGACAAGTTGGTATCAGAGCTCTAGGTTACATAAGACTCAACGGTCATGAGCAGGTTTAGTAGAGTCTTGGGGATCGGTACGGAGACATCTGTACTTATCTTCGAGAGGCTGCAGAACCCTTAGGAAACATTCCACATTCTTGAATTCTTGTCGTGCGAATCCATTTTATTCATCGAAAAGCGTAACTCCTTGAATTCCTTTCATGTATTCGAATGCGCACGCGAGCGCTTGGTATCAGTTGTGCGTAGTCGGCTTATGACTTACATGGGTGAGAGCTGATTTTTAACATGTTAATAATGGGACAGTCGGAAGGACTTGAGGCCGGATTTTGTCTATGGCTTGAGTGTTGAGATTTCAATTGGGTTAGCACATGTGTTGGGGGACTTATATGTCAGTTTGTGTCCTTATTGATGGAACTTTGTGACTAGATGACTACACGGTGAGTGTGATCGGATAGTTAGATGTATTCAGGTTATTTGATTGTGACCAAAATAAATTGGCAGGAGATGTGGCAAGAACCATTGATTATTTGACTTCTCTATTGAGTTAGAATATGGCTTCGAGTTATGAGTATTGAAGGACCTCTCGTGTAGTTTAGTTGTGGAGTGAAGTGGGTTTTCCTGTTATGTTTTGAGTTCCTGTGATGTCTTTTGAGCTGACCAATGCCCCATCAACGTCTATGTATTTCATTGCCGGTGTATTCAGCCGTGTTATAACTCCTTTGTTATTGTATTTATTGATGGCATCCTGCCGTACTCTCGTAGCCAGGGATAGCATACTCGGCATTTGATGATGGTATTACAAGGATATAGGGAGGAGAACTTTGTGTGAAGTTCTCCAAGTGTGAATTGTTGGCTCAGTTTAGTAGAATTCTTGGGACACGTGGTTTCTAGTGAAGGTATCTATGTGATCAAACGAGTGCGAGTAGAGATTCCAGAAGCTCAAGAATTCCTTGGCCACATGCCATCAGCTTCAGGTTCTTATACCGCTTAATGGGATGTCTTGGGGGCAGGTAGTGGTTGTGTTCTAACGTAGGAAGGTATAATGATTGCGTGATAGCTATGATTTTCGGAAGTGTATAGGGAGATATCATTCTGAGGTTAAGCAGGCAGGGGTATCTCCTGCTGGTTGTCCTGAGGTGTGTGACCCTTATGTTGATATGTAGTAAGTTCTCTCTATCAGTAAATGATGTATGTTGTAATTTGAGTTTAGATCGCTTGTGGGAGTTGGCATGACCATTACAATGGTGAATGCGAGATTTGCATACGAGTTGAGGGTTAGATGGTCTAGGTCATATGAGCGTATGAAGGATTTAGTTGAATCCCACCACAGTATGGTGGAAGTGATAATGTGTAGCCATCGTGAGTTATTGTTTGTCTTGATCCTTGGCTTTGAGCCAAGTGGGGGAGTTCGTTATTGATAAGTTGGTTACACGATTATGTGTTGTATTGGTTTCGGTTCGAGGTATGTTGGTGAATCAGTTATTGCCCTGCTGAGGTGGAGTCTGGGAATGGCTCGAGTAACGGGAAATTCTTCGATACAGGTTATAATGTACCTTACGGATAATGGAATTTATTGAATGATTGAGTTGTACTTGAAAGGCTAGTGTGTGCAGTGTATGAGTTTGATTGTTGCTCCAAATGTGTGGATTAATATCCTAGTATGTGGATTGCAAGCGGGGTCAGGTCATTCTGTTTACTTTGTTAGTGTAATTGAAATTGCGTAGAGTGAATGACGTTCGAGAATGGTTTAGAAGGATTCAAGGTTATATGTAGCGATCCAGGATCTTCAAGGTGTGAGAAGGGCTAGAATTGAGATTTACGGGGAAGGTGTCAAGGCTTGTGATGTATTTGCATTATCATGGATTCTATTCATCAGTATCAGGAAAGCGAAGGTAATGAATTTAAATTTGTGGTGCTCTAGGGATGTTTGAGAGAGTATTCAACGGCTTATGAGCCTTAGAAGGTATATTTTTTTATGCTCAGGTTTCGTGCGGTGAGTCGGGATTGAGAATTGCGGTATTATGGCAAGAAGAAGTATCAATTCGAAGGTAAGTCAGAAGGAACTTGGATAAATAGGACAACTTGGTAGTACGCCAGATCGACATGATAAGGGATATGGTTAGTTCTTTGAGTGTTTATAAGGTAATGAGTTGTTACATGTGTTTCTTAGCAATTATCTTGGAATTTGGTGGCATGCGTAGTTTGGTTGAGTTGGAAGGATTCAGTCTTGGCGGTTTGGTGTTGTACAAATGTGATTCGGGAGTTCTTGATGGTTTCTACCACAGTTAGAGATGTATATTTCTACTGGCGTGAGAGCCATGTGATGTATAGTGATTTTGCTTCTAGATGGGATCAAATGGAAAGTTCTTGGCTAGTTTGGTACGTAGTTGTTTGTGGCTAGGAAGGGAGCATGAAGTTCTCATATTTATCATAGGATTTCATGGCGTATGCGGTATTTTGTGTATAATGGAGAGTGGAATATGTGAGGTCACAGTTCAGTTCTGGAAGGAAGGTCAGAATTGGTAGTTTCAGATGATTAGGTAAAGGATACCACTATTGGGTGGTTGGATGAGAGTATACATTCATTAAAGACAATGTGTTTAAGGAAATGTGTTTGAATAAGGGTGCTTCATTGGTGTTACTGTAATGGTAAAAAAGAGCTTTACACGTGTAATAAATCTTGATGACTCAGTAGTCTACGGGGAGCAATGAATACACGACAGCTGGACGGGACTCTATGAAGAAGTATGAGGCAAAGAGCCAGGGCAAATCATCCCTATGGGTTAATTAGCTACGGAAGTCTCAACCTGATTGAGAAGACGAAGAGACACGGTCAAAAGTGTATTTGGGCAGAATAAAGGGAAGATTCAGAGATCTTCAAATTAGAGATCCATACGTTACACAACATTCACGCAACAGTTATGGTTGATGCATTGTAGCGTTACATTAGAGTCATAATTATTCATTAATGCTCAATCACTGAAAAGGGTAGACGTTATATTAGGAAATTTCTTATATAAAGGAGAAAATTATAACCTGGAAAGGGGGAGAAAAACATTCGAACTACTATTGCAATATACTTACTTTTTGCATCTTACTGCTTTTCATTTACGATTTTACCTACAATTATAATCTTATTCTTTGGTTACCAGAAACCCGTGTTCTTCTTAAAGTATCTTTGGGCAAAGAATCCAATTCTTTGGTTAAACAAATCGGTTCCGTTACCGGGAATCTGATAATCTTTTTTTGCTTTTCAAGCGATATCCTCTAAACTATGTCAAACTCCAACGACAACAACCAACAAAGGAATGGAACCCTAGTTCCATTGCCTTCAGGAACCCCACGTGGTTCAAGGGAACAATACCCATAAATATCCAACAACAACAATGATAATAATGATCAAACGGTGGAACAAGATCGGGTAAAGCAAATGATTCCAGAGTATGTGAGCCAAGCTTTGCAAGAATTTGCAAGGGTATTAGCGACAGCGTTACCTGCACCACTGACACCACCTCCCAATAATACCATCACCATGAAAATCCTCAATCTGGGTTGGCAAACTCAGGAAGGGGAGATACTCCTAATGAATCTCTCGAAGCGAGACCAGTATGTCTAATAACTCTGAATTACAGACTTTATTACTAACTTTGCAGAAACAGGTGAAGGAATAAAACGATCAAATCAAATAAATTCCTGGAGTATCACCTGTTATCAAAGGCATTGACGTTGATAGATATTCTCAACAACCTTGGAAACCAAGCGCAGCACCCGCACCCATTCCAAAGAAGTTTAAAATGCCTGACGTACCTAAGTATGATGGGACAACCGACCCACACGACCATGTGACTACTTTTACCGCCGGAGTGAAGGGCAACGACTTAACAAAATAAGAAATTGAGTCAGTCCTAGTTAAAAAATTTGGAGAAACACTTACCAAAGGGGCACTAACCTGGTATTCTCTTCTCCCTGAAAAATCTATTGATTCTTTTGCTGATCTTGCAGATTCTTTCATAAAGGCACACTCGGGTGCGCAAAAAGTCGAGAAAAGGATGGAGGACATCTTTAAATAAAACAAGGAGACACGGAACTACTTCGTGAATTTGTAGACAGGTTTCAACGAGAAAGGATGCAACTACCAAGGGTGCCTAATAATTGGGAATCCATGGCATTCGCAAATAATCTAAATGACAAAAGCTCAGAAGCTACGAGAAGACTCAAGGAAAGCTTGAGAGAATTCCCAGCTACAACGTGGAACGATGTTTATAACAGGTATAGTACTAAACTTCGAATAGAAAAAGATACCATTGCTCGTCCAAAAGAGGAAGATTATACCAGATCCAAACGTTCAGAATCAGAAAGGATATCAGGTAAAACAGGTACGATCCTTACTTGGGACCATCGGGACGTGAAACTCATCCCAGGATCGAAAACACCAGGTCAAATTTTTGACCACCAAGCAGAGATGCGGGCTCGTCCTCATCTAGATCCAGAAGGGATCAAGATCAATGACCTAGAGGTAATGCGCGAATTGGGGATGACACCTTTAATGTAAGTACCTCTGAACTAATTTCAGTGTTAAAAAATTTGGGTGATAAGGTTCGATGGCCCAAAGAGATGAGGTCGAACCCGAATAAGAGGAACCCATATCTCTAGTGTGAATTCCATAATGATCATGGGCATAGAACTGTAGATTGCAGAGTTTTGTAAGGTGAGGTAGAACAATTATTGAAACAGGGCTATTTGACAGAATTGTTTAGTGAAAAAGGTAAACAGTCATACATGAAGAACAGGCAGGAGCCCCCAAAACCTCCATCTTCAAAACGAACCGTCAACGTGATACATGGAGGAGAAGAAGTAAACGGAGTGGTCTGCAAAACGACCACGAAGTTCACAATTACACACGGAAAGTGGGTTCGTGAAAATCTAGAAGCGGATGATATAACCTTCGATGATGCAGATATCGGCGGATTAATGCTTCCTCACAACGATGCTCTGGTAATATCTTTACTTATTCATGATACTAACATAAAAAGAGTGTTGATTGATCCAGGTAGTTCAGTCAATATTATTTTGCTAAGAGTCGTGGAAGAAATGCTATTGGAAAATCAAGTAATCCCAAGGGAACGAGCCATATCAGGGTTTGATAACTCTACGGTTATAACAAAAAGAGAAATTAAACTTAGCACTTATGCTGAGGGAGTGATCAAAAGTACCAGGTTCCAAGTCATCGATACTGACATGGCTTATAACGTAATCGTGGGAAGGCCATGATCCACGACATGAAAGCAATACCCTCCACCTTGCATCAGGTAATTAAATTTCCCTCTTAATGGGGGATTCAGCAAATTAGAGGCGATCAGCAAACCGCGAGAAATATAAATTTTGTGGTACACTACAACAAAAAAGTAGAGGTGAAAGAATCAAAGGATAAGGAAATCTCCCAAGTAGGTGACACCGCCCAAACATGCACGGAAGAAATTACAACCCAATTACGTACGGAAAGTATTACTGCTGAAACAAGTACAAAAGAAAATACTTACGAGAAAGTGAATCAAGTCACCACGGAAGAGGCATTGGACCACACGGATGTAGATTCCAGACCGGACGTCATTCATGAACCGGAGGAAAACGAGCACATCAAAACAACTACGGAAGAGCTCGAAGATGTTCCATTGTCTAAGTAAAAGCCTGAACAGAAAGTGTACATAGGCACGAGGTTGAGTTCCGGTCGAAGAGGTAAGTTAATTGATTATTTAAAGGCTAATGCAGATTGCTTTACGTGGTCCCACTAATATATGACAGGTATCCCGCTAGAAGTAATGACTCATAAACTAAATGAAGATCCATCCTTCGTACCTGTTAAGCAGAAGAAAAGAAAGCAAGTACCATTCAAGAACCAAGTGATTGACGAAGAGGTACAGAAATTCTTAAAGATTGGTTCAATACGAGAGGTAACGTACCCTAACTGGCTAGCTAACACTGTGGTAGTAGCTAAAAAGAATGGAAAATAGAGAGTATGCGTAGATTATACTGACTTAAATAAAGCATGCCCCAAAGATTCATTCCCATTACCACATATAGATCAAATGATTGATGTCACCGCAGGTCATGAATTGTTAAGCTTTCTAGATGCGTATTCTGGTTATAATCAGATTAAAATGGATCCCTCAAACGAGGAAAAAACCTCCTTTATTACGAGCAGGGGGACTTATTGTTATAAAGTCATGCCTTTTGGCTTAAAAAACACTAGAGCCACATATCAAAGGCTAGTGACCAAGATGTTCCAGGAACATCTGGGAAAAACAATGGAAGTTTACATTGATGACATGCTGGTAAAATCAACACGGGCGGAAAACCATTTCCAGCACCTCTCTATTACCTTTGACATTTTACGCAGGTATAATATGAAGCTGAATCCAGAAAAATGCGCTTTTGGCGTAGAATCAGGAAAATTCTTGGGTTTCCTTGTATCAAAAAGAGGGATAGAGGTAAATCCTGATCAAATTAAAGCTATAGAAGAAATACCTGATGTACTTATAAACAAAATCAAAGACTAACAGGAAGAATTTCAGCCTTAGGATGGACTGAAGAATGTCAACAGGCTCTCAAAGACCTAAAGGATTATCTATCAAAACCTCCGTTGCTGTCAAAGCCGAAGGAGGGGGAGCAGTTATACGTCTACCTTGTTGTCTCGAAAATTGCTGTAAGTGCAGTATTGGTAAGGAAGAATAAAGGTAAACAATCTCCTATTTATTATGTAAGCAAGACATTACTAGATGCTTAAACTAGGTATCCACATCTAGAAAAGTTAGCCTTAACTCTAATCATGGCATCTAGAAAATTAAGGCCATACTTTCAATGTCATCCAATCAGAGTTTTGACCTCGTATCCATTAAGAAACATACTGCATAAACAAGAACTATCAGGAAGATTAGCCAAGTGGGCCATAGAATTAAGTGAGCATGAAATAATATATCGGCCTAGGACTGCAATCAAGTCTCAAATCTTAGCTAATTTTGTCGTTGATTTTAGTAATAGCATTGTCCCTGAAGTGGAAAAAGAGTTACAACTCTTCAACGGTGTTAATCCGGGTCTATGGACCCTATTTACCGATGGTTCTTCCAATATAAAAGGTGTCGGCTTAGGCATAGTATTAATATCACTCACGGGTGAAAAGACACGGCAGGCTATCAAATGTTATCCTATAACTAACAATGAAGCAGATTATGAAGCTGTTATTGCAGGGTTAGAACTTGCACGAGAGCTTTCAATAGAGCAAATCAAGATCAAAAGCGATTCCCAACTAGTAGTAAATAAGATGCAGAGGACTTACATCGCTCGAGAGACTCGGATGCTACAGTATCTGGAAAAGGAACGAGAGCTCGTGAGAAAATTCAAAACATGGAAGGTAGTACAAATACCTAGAGAGGAAAATGCAGAAGCAGATGCATTAGCTAACCTCGCAGCAGTCACGAAAGTAACAAACAAGGACAATGCAGTTGTCGTTCATCTATTCCATTCAGCGATTGACCAGGATAGAAATGAGGTAACTTTCAACAATTTAACCTGGGATTGGAGTAACGAAATTCAAATTTGTTTACAGAACGACACCGTACCTGAAGACAAGAAAACTGCTCAAGCACTTTGCCGCAAAGTTGCACGGTACTGCCTCATTCACAACTCGTTATATCGCAAAATGTTCGGAGGGCCCCTAGAAAAATGCCTCGGACCTAACCAAACGAAGTTTGTGATGAAAGAAGTCCACGAAGGACACTGTGGAAATCACTCAGGGGCGAGATCCTTAGTGAAAACCTTAATTAGAGTTGGATATTATTGGCCTAAGATGGAAGAAGAGGCCGAGGACTTCGTATCCAAATGCGATAGATGCCAAAGGTTTGCTAATAACATGCATCGACCAATGGAATTATTGCATCCAATAATATCCCCATGGCTCTTCATGAAATGGGGGATGTACATAGTAGGACCTCTTCCCACAACTAAAGGACAGGTACGGTTTTTGCTCGTGCTAACCGACTATTTTACAAAATGGGTAGATGCATAAGCGTTCAAACAGGTGCGAGAAAAGGAAGTTAAAAGTTTCTTATGGCGAAACATAATATGCCGCTTTGGGATACCGAAGGAGATCGTGTGTGATAATGGCCCGCAATTCATAGGCTCACAAATCACAGAATTCTTCGAAAGTTGGCAAATTAAACAGATCACTTCAACGCCATACCATCCTGTGGCTAACGATCAGGCTGAGTAAGCGAATAAAGTCATCATCAACAATCTAAAGAAGCGGCTAGATAGAGCCAAAGGAAACTGGCCTGATGAGTTACCAGCGGTACTATGGGCATACAGAACAACTTCAAAAATAGCCATTGGAGAAACTCCGTTCGCACTTGTATATGGCTCAGAAGCCTTAATACCCGTAGAGATTGGCGAACCAAGTTTAAGGCTTACAACATCCACGGAGGAAGCAAACGACGATGAATTGAGGACCAATCTGGACCTGCTCGAACCACGGAGAGAAGCAGCGCTGATACGGATAACAGCTCAAAAATAAATCATAGAGTCTTATTACAACCGTAAATCTCATCTTAGGTAATTTAAGATTGGAGACTTCGTCCTCAAAAAAGTATTTCAATCAACGAAAGAAGCAGGTGCAGGAAAGCTAAATCCAAACTGGGAAGGACCCTATAAAATCCGAGGCATAGCTGGGAAGGGCGCCTACGAGTTGGAAGCTATGGACGACAGAATCCTACCAACAAGTTGGAATGCCATTCACTTGAAGAAGTACTACTTTTAAGGAAAAGAAGTACCCCCGGTCAGGTATCACACATTCGATTTTATTTTGAACATTTGAAAATTTACTAACCTTTTAAGATGATAGGCATAAAGCTAACCCATCACCAGATGATGATATTAGACCTGCAAAGACGCGAGGAAATAACTAAATTCCCGATCTAGGGTTACACTTTCTGATGGACGTTTTAAAGGGTTAAGCAGTCATCATCTAAAAATTATACACCTTCGAGTCCCGTATGTTTTTCCTTTTCAGGAAAAGGACCACAAGGAAGGAATAGTCATGTGCTCGAGATTTCATTCTTCAAACCTCCAACACTTGGGGGACTATACAGTATGGAAGGAAAAGACGAAGCAAAAAATACTATCAAAAAGTCAAAGCTCGATCTTGAAGATCCATCTATCCAACAAGTCAAGTGATACGAGCAAAATCGATAGAGCCAAAGACTCAAACTCAAAGCCTAATCCAAAAAACCTTCGAACATGTTCAGGTTAAAAGGCAAAATGTTAGCTATGAGGAAGAAATGCGCATCTTTGTACTTATTCAAAATAGTTATGGATAAAAGATCATCATCATTGTACTCATTCAAAACTGTTGTAATTAAAAACAGTTACGAAATCTTTGTACTCATATAAAAAACTGATATCAAATGAAACAGTTACAGATGAAAGATCAAAATTCGTGTACTTGTTCAAAAAACTGTTATCAAATAAAACAGTTATGGATGTAAGAGAATTTCCTTCGTGCTTATTGAAAACTGTTGTCAACAAAAACAGTTACGGGTGAAAACCCCAACTTGAATAAAAATTGTTACGAACGAAAAACAGTAGCCCTCTTGTATTAACTCAAAAAAACTATTACTTACGGAAAACAGTTACGAAATACAAGTGTATATCAAATATGTTAAAAGAAAATAGTTGCAACATGAGTTTTAGACGATAATCAAACACATGTAAAATGTTGTGAAAGTCCATACCAGAAAAAAAAACTTTCCTCAGAAACATTCTTAAACACGTGAAAAATTCCTATCACTCTATTGCATTATTACACCTTTATGAAGTTGAGACGTCTTCTTCATTAAGTGTCGATCAGAAAGGGCCCTCTTTCAAAAATTATGCCTACTATAAAAAGGCACACATTTTATATGACACCATGCCTATTACGAAAAGGTGCGAGTAATCTAAAGCATTCTATATGCAAAACTCAGAGGTAAAACTAAAACCTCGAAAAATAAAGCATGCAAAAGACTTAAAGAGTAGAACAGAAACTCAACGGAAAACAAAAGTAATACTTGCATTATAATATTAAAACGGCTAAGTAAAAACTAAGTATTAACTTATACTTAGCTGTATAGATTTTTTATATATACATTGAGGTGCCCCTAAGTTGTCATTTGGGGACTTTAGAGATATCCAAATTTACCCTCGATGGGACTGGGGTAACCACCAATTGAGACAAAGATAAAAAAAAGGTGAATCAACATCTTAATCTTCTTGAGGAGGGGTATTGACTTCTTCATCAGTAGAAGGAGTAAGAGTAGCTTGGGACGAAGAGGCTCGGACAACAAGAGCCTCACCTTTTGGTGAGGAAAGATTCAAACCTTGTTGAGCCTTTTCCATGGCTTCCTTGATTTTAACAATTTCAGCGTTAAGGTCGAAATCTCCCCTACTCATTTTCGTCAATGTATCGAGGCGAGAATTCATGTACGCCCAACTAACATCGACAGCTGCCGCCTCTTCGAGACTTTCATAATCTCTCTCCCATATCTGAAGCTCAGCTCTTAACCCATCCTTCTCAACTTCAGCAAGTTCATGGGCAGCCCTCAAATGTACAATTGACTCCTCCAGAGATTGGGTTTTGTCTAAAGCAACGCGAAGATCCTCCTGAGTCCAAGTAAGTGATTGCACAAGCTCGCCTGAGTATTCCTCCTTCTTCTCTAGCAAGGCTTTCAAGCTCCTAACTTCTTCTGAGGCACGGGATAATTGCTCAACAAACGAAGATTCAAGAATGCTCTTGTCTTTGTCCGCTTGGTTAGAAGAAGCCTTCTCCAATTCCAACTCCACAACCACAACTCTCATCTAACGCTCCAAGGTACTCCTTTCTTCTTCTAAGGCTTCCATGTCGAGCCCCAGGCTTTCATATTGCTCCTTCCAATTCCCTGCTTCAGCATGCCACTCCTTTAGCTCTTTCTCCGTGTTAGAAATCCTCTTCATGAGTTTTGTGGCTATGAGATTTATCTACAAAAACAAAATCAATTAGATACGATAATTACATGTGTAAGAATGAGATACAAAAGAATGAACGTTACCTTTAAGGAGGAATGCACAACCTCATTAGCCCAGGTAAGAGACTGTGACTATCTATCTTGGTCCTCTCTGTTGGGCCAATCAAAGGCTTCAGCCACACTTCGGGTTGGCCGGATTTCTTAAATAGGCTCCCATCAGCCGGAACCTCAATTAGCACTTGCCTCATCTCCCTGCTATAAGACCTTACTTCTCTAACAGGAGGCACAGAAGCAGGCTGAGATGAAGGAGCCACAGGCAATGAAATTTGTGGAGCTGAAGAAGTCTCAGGCACGGAAACTTGAGGAACTGAGAAAGCCACGGGCAAGGCAGTATTGGGAGCAGAAATGGCCAAAGGAGCAGAGGGAATAGTTGGAACAGATGAAGAGATTTCTCTGAAGGAGGGAGCAAAAACAGCCAGTGGCGCCTCATTAACAGCAGGACCAAAACCTTCGTGGAATAGATGATCCACATAATCATGTGCAAGAGAAGAAAAATAATTTCCGGGGGTAGAAGGTCTGACATCAGGTACGGAAGACACTTCCACAGGTGTAGATTCATCGTCTAAGACCACTCTTCTTTTACGTGATATGTGCACCAAAATGCGCTCTTCTTCTTCTTCTTCTTCTTCTAAGGTCCTGGACCCACCAACCTTCCTCTTGGAAGAAGAGGAACCAGTAATAATCTTCTGGGCCTGAGCCAAAGACATCTTCAGAATGGATGCAGCAGACATCCCCCGAGCAGAAAACCCTGTCAAAAGGAAAAAAAAGGTTAAACAAATGAAGAAAAAGAAGCTCGAGTAAGGAAAAAAAGCTAAAACAAAAGTTTCACTTACCGTGAGTCTTCACTTTCCAACCGTACTTCCCGGAGAAGTACTTCCAAGATCTTTCCTCCAATGGAGCAACCGATAACATCTTTTCTACCCAATCACGGATACTGGAGACAATCTCAACAGTACCCATGATTGCTGAAAGAGGAAGAAAATAACTACGATGTTAATAAAACACTTAAAGCAAAGAGAATAAAAATAACAAATGTGAGCTAAAATGTACTCACGTGCGCGATTCCACTTCTTAAGGAAGGGAAGATTTTCCTCGCCCACTAAACCAGCAGTGGGCACAGCAACGTACCGAAGGTACCAACCTCTATCCTTATCGTCATCAAGGGTTACCAACACTCTTTTGCTCCTAGCAGCCAGAGTGAAAATCCCTTGACGAAATAAGGTAGGAGAATAAAGATGAATAAGGTGAGTGAAGGTAAAAGGAACTAAAGCTAAAGAAGCTAAACATCTAAGACACGCGACAACCCGCCACACAAGAGGACCAACTTGTCCTATGGAAATGTTGAAGAAACGACAAAATTCGATGATGACTGGATGAATAGGAGGTCTAAACCCTAGAGTAAAGGGGTAAGTGTAAACAAAAGTTTGCCTCGTCTTGTAAGACGTTATTCTTTGATTGCTATTCAAAATAACAATGGGAAAATCAGACTCCCAAGGACATTCCCTGCGAACAAGGGGAATCAAACCTTCAGTAATAAGAGTGGGATACATATCAACACTATCAAGGGATAACGACCGATCTACAAGAACCTGACTGTCCCTAGTGAAGGTAAACTCAGCAGGAATGATTTCATCAACTCGTGGTTCGCGTAGGGGTTCGTGATGTTCTCTACCCCTGGATACAGACCTGGAAACCCTAGCTCTTGGAGAGACTAAAGACCTAGTATAAGTAGGGGAAACAATCTGGGAATAAGAAGAGTCTCTCGAAGGAGTAGAGCCTAAAATCCTCAGTCTACCACCCCTCCGACTCCGAATCGGAGCGGAAGAGGGTGTCGACTTATCAACGTTTTTGACTCTCTTAGATTGGTTTGAAGAAGACATATCTACGAAGGCAAAGAAAAAATTTCTTTACAAATAAAGTTTGAAAATTAGAAGTTTTTCGTGAAAGAAAACGAAAAGGGGGTATTTATACTCGAAGACAACCGTAAAAAAATGTGAAAAAAAAGCAATGATGTGAAAACCATAATTGAAGATGTCACATCGTGACTGATGCAGCCGCAAGAAAGCCCTAAAAACGTTGAACAATCGTAGAACCAACCCAAGAATGCCACGTGGCATAAGCATTAAATAGAAGTGACAAGCGACGCTTACGTGCAGGAAAAGATGCAATCATTCAAGTGAAGCGGCGGCAAAATATTCCTGCTATAAATGAGTATCCATTTATCAAATATTAATTGATAAATATATGGTAAGTGGGGGGACTATCTGTATTAGTAACAAAGAGCTTCACACGTGTAATAAATCTTGATGACTCATTACTCTACGTGGAGCAATGAAGACACGACAGCTGGACGAGACTCTATGAAGAGGAATGAGGCAAAGAGGCACGACAAATCAGCCCCATGGGTTAATAAGCTACGGAAGTTTCAACCTGATTGAGAAGACGAAGAGACACGGTCAAAAGTGTATTTGGGCAGAATAAATGGCAGATTCAGAGATCTTCAAATTAGAAATCTATACATTACACAACATTCACGCAACAATTACAGTTGATTCATTGTAACATTACATTAGAGTCATAACTATTCACTAATGCTCAATCACCGAAAAGGGTAGACGTTATATTAGGAAATTCCTTATATAAAGGATAAAAATATAACCTGGAAAGGGGGAGAAAAACATTCGAACTACTATTGCAATATACTTACTTTTTTCATCTTACTGCTTTCCATTTACGAGTTTACCTACAATTATAATCTTATTCTTTGGTTATCAGAAACCCGTGTTCTTCTTAAAATAGCTTTGGAAAAAGAATCCAATTCTTTGGTTAAACAGTTACGACACTCTCTTGTTGGATCGACTGCTGATATTCAAGGTTTCTTGGTGACACAGAGGAATTATGGGGGTATCCCTCGTGAAATGATAAAGTATTAGAGGCGTGTTATTGTGATGAGCCAAAAGGTCATCCCGTATATTTCTAGCTAATTCTGTGTTCCGAGGTCGTGAAAACCTCCTTCTATCTCACCTTGATTTACGTGCGTAGCACGAGCGTATAGTCGGGAAGCCTTTATGTGAAAAATTAATAAAAATGATAATTTTGTATTAGAAATTTGAATAAAGTTAACTTTGGTCAACGTTTTTGGTAAACGGACCTGGACCCGTGATTTGACGGTCCCGGAGGGTCCGTAGGAAAATGTGGGACTTGGGCGTATGCCCGGAATCGAATTCCGAGGTCCCAAGTCCGAGAAATAAATTTTTAAAAGAAATTGTTTTCTGAAAATAAAAGAGGTTTTTTAAAATGAAATTATATGAGAAACTGTGGTATCGGGCCCGTATTATGGTTCCAGAGAACGGTACAGGTTCGACATAATATTTGTACGATATCTGTAAAGTTTGGTAAGAAACGGACTTCATTAGATGTGATTCGCATCGTAAATGCAAAATTTAATGTTTAAAGAAGTTTTGAGGAATTTTATTGATTTTTGGTTTAATTTATCGTTTTAGTGTTGTTTTATGTGGTTTCAAACCTCGAGCGAGTCTGTGTTAGGTTATAAGACTTGTTCGTGCATTTAGATGGGGTCTCGGGGGCCTCGGGTGAGAGTCAGATGGGGTTCGAGTCAATTTTCCCTATTTTTGAACTGCTGATTGTTGTCTTCTGGTTTCCTTCTATGCGATCGCATAGAGGTAATTGCGATCGCATAACATTGTTTGGACCCACCCAGTTTTCCTTCACTGCAATCGCACAGGTACGCTCGTGATCGCAGAAGTCAATTTTTCCCTTCTCCGCGTTCGCAATCACACTGCCGTGAATGCATAGTGCAAGTAGGTCAGCAGCAAATTTCCTTTTATGCGATTGCAGTGTTCTCCTCGCGATCGCATAGAACGTTTCTTTGGCCAGTGATATTTTTCTTTACGCGATCGCATCTCGTTTTCTGCGATCGCACTGAACAAAACACCTGGGCAGAATATAAGTTTTCCAAAATCGGGGTTTCACCATTTTTAACATATTTTGACTTCTAGAGCTGGGGTTTTGGCGATTCTTTGAGGGTTTTTCACACAAATCTAATGGGTAAGTATTCTTCCACTATAATTAATTATATTTCATAAATTAGTTCTTGTTTTTATCATTTAATTTGTGTTTTGGTTTGAGGGAATTGTGGGTTTTGAAAGAAAACTTCTAAAATGTAAAATCATGATTTGAAAGACCAAATGTTATCAGAATTAGATAAATTTAGTATGGGTGAACTCGTATCGGAATGGATAATTGGAATTTGTAAAACTTGTCGGGTTCCGAAGTGCGGGACCGTGGGTCGACTTTTGGGTCTATTTTTATAATTTTGTAAAGATTGAAACTTTATTATTCGGAATAGTTCCTTATATATTTTATGTGTATTTTGAAGTTGGTTTAGTTGATTTGAGCCGTCTGAAGATCTTTTCGCCCGAGAAGTCTATTTTTGAGTACCGGGTTGTCGTCTTTGAGGTAAGTATCTTGCCTAACCTTGTGTGGGGGAACTACCCCTTAGGATTGAGTCTTCCTTGTTGATTATAGTCTGAGTATGTGAGGTGACGAGTGTTTACTCGGACTTATTTGCAATTAGATTGGCCTTTTAGGATTCGTAGGTTCTTATATTTCCCGTGTATGATTTGTAATTGTTACATTTGAATCCTTGGTTGTTAATTTCATCCCTTCCTATTTAAATTAGAATTATTTGTTTTTGGATTCCTGCGTTGGCTATTTGACCTTACTTGACTTAACTAAATATTCTACTTCTCTCATCATCATGCTATATTTTCTCTCTAGCTTGCCTAATTGACGATAATTAGTGTCATCTAGCCTTATAGTTGACTAGCCGTAGTTGGAACATCTATTCGTTGGAGTGAAGCATGAACGTGAGTCTTACATTGTGATTTATATGACTATTCCCTTAAGTGCTACTTAGGTCTAATTGTTAGACATTTATGTCATTGGTATTTTCTTGATGTTTCCTATTACTCGGCCTTTGTGGAAGTTGAGTTTATTCCGTGAAGTTAACTGTTTAGGTGAGATTGGTTATAGCTGTTTCCCTTGTCGGAATTGTGTGGTTTCTCTTATTATTCTGTTATTGATGATGTTGTTTGCGTTGTTGACTCCCTTGCCGGGATGGTATGGTTTCTATTACTGTTTATGTTGTTAATGATATTGTTTGTATTGTTGATTCCCTTTATGGGATGTTGTGATTTATGGTTCATATTGTTGATATTCCTTGCCAAATTTTTGTTCTTGATATTTTTTGGGTGAGGAAGAGTGTAAAGCACGAAGGGTGATGCCGTGTATTTATTTGTTGCATTGTGAGGAACAGTGTAAAGCACGAAGGGTGATGCCGTGTATTTATTTATTGTATTGTAAGGATGAGAGTGTAAAAGCACGAAGGGTGATTTCGTGCCATGATATGATATTTAAAATCACGAAGGACAATGCTGTGCCGTTTTATTTATTTATTGCATTGTGAGGATGAGAGTAAAAGCACGAAGGGTGATGCCGTGCACTTGTTTTGGTAAGGATGAGAGTAAAGCACGAAGGGTGATGTCGTGCACTTGTTTTGGTGAGGATGAGAGTAAAGCACGAAGGGTGATGCCGTGCACTTGTTTATGTGAGGATGAGAGTAAAAGCACGAAGGGTGATGCCATGCACTTGTCTTTGCATTTTATTCCGTTGTTTCTAAATTTGGATATTCCTACTGATCTCTTACTGTATGGCAATTTCTGAGTTACGGACTGCGTTCCGGTAGATAAATCTTGAGGAGATTTTTATCAAGGAATTTTATTGAAAGGTATTATTGAAAAAACAATGGTTTTGAAATGATTATATTTGAATGACTTTTACATCGAAAGTATATTTGAAAAGCACTAGTCTTGCCTAAAATGATATTTGGAAGTCATTTATTGGAAAAACATCTTTGGGAAGTATCGTATTTTGAAAGAAACTATGTTTTACGTAATTCTCTCTATTAAATATACGTATATCTACTTTTGGAGATAGTATGTTTTAAAAGGAAACTCATCCATACTAAAATGATTTTATTTGCAAAAGTTTTCATATGAACTGTTGTTTAAAGATTTCCACCAGTTTATGGATTTTAATGGCTAAGGCCCGATGTGAACAAACCGACATAAAGTTGAGTTATTGGTGTTCTATATTGTATTGTGTTTCCTTTCGGTTTGACTTGTTTTGTTGTCCATCTTTCTGTGAATTTTTATGTTGTTTCGTGATTGATTTCTGTAATTTCCTTCCGCTTTATATTGTCATTGTTGTAAATTATTCCGTGAAGTCTTAGATAGATGTAACGTTCGGTCATTTCTACATTCATGTTATTTATCTTGTAGACAGTGGTGTCTTGACTAGTCCTCGTCACTACTCCACCGAGGTTAGTCCTGATACTTACTGGGCACCGCTGTGGTGTGCTCATACTACACTTCTGTGCATTTTTGTTTGCACAGATCCAAGTTTTGGTTGTTAGTAGGTGCGTGGATGATTGCTGAGGAGACTCAAGGTAACTTGTTGCTGCGTTCGTAGGCTTCGGAGTCACCTTCTTGTTTATTTCAACTGTACTTACTTATTCCTAGACAGTTGTATTTAGATTTGGTAGAAATATTTCGTAGAGCTTATGACTTGTATTTATCGGGTTTTGGGGAAAAATGTAGACTCAGTCAAGATTTCTATTATCGAGATTGTTAAAGTTCTTTTATTATTGTTATTGTGGTTAAATATTAGGTTTACCTAGTTCCTTAGACTAGGTTCCATCACGGTACCCAACGGAGGGAAGTTTGGGTCGTGACCAGTTGGTATCAGAGCTCTAGGTTCATAGGTGCTACGAGTCATAAGCGAGTTTAGTAAAGTCTTACGGATCGGTACAGAGACGTTTGTTCTTATCTTCGAGAGGCTACGGAACTATTAGGACAATTTCACTTCCTTCATTCCTATCGTTCGAGTTTATTGATCTTGAAGTTTGAAATTATCGTTCCATTCTCTCACCGATGGTGAGGACACGAACGACGGTTGCTGATGATGTTACCCCGAAGCAAATGTCGGAAGGGTCAGAGATAGAGGTCAACGAGGAGCACGTGCCGCAGTTAATATGCCTACCAGAGCAGCCGTTGAGGAGTCACCAGTAGTTCTAGTTGGGGGACAAGTACTGGGGGTGCCTGTTGCTACCCCGGACTTCAGGAGAACTGAGCGCAGTTTTGAGTATAAGTGGTACATTGACTCATGCAGGGTTGATTCTAGTGCACCGGTTGCTTTACAGATAAGGGGATGAGTTCAGACTCCCACTGTCTACACTCCTGAGCAGCGAGATCATATTGGTCAGGTTCCAGTTGTCATGGCAGCACGACATGTGGTTCCAGTTCAGCCGTGGTTAGGGTAGCAGCATCAGAGGAAGAATACCCTGGACTTGAGAGGTATAGGAAGTATCACCCTTCTAACTTTCAGTGGATTGGCGGCAAATGGTTCCCATGGTTTTCTGGAGGAATGTCACTATATTCTTCATACTTCGGGTATTGTGGAGACGAGCGGGATTGCTTTTGTCACGTCCCAAGTCTAGAGTAGTGGGTTGATCAGTAGTGACGACATATGAGTTTGGGGTCAACTGGCCGAGTTAGCTTCACTAGCATGGATTCAGTTTTCGGAGATGCTTGAGGGAGGTTACACCTCAGTTCCTTCGGCATGTACGACGCGCAGAGTTTGACCAGTTACGTCAGGGCGCTATGTCACTATTGGAGCATGCAGTTAGATTCAATGAGTTGGCCAGACATGCACTTCGCTTGGTTGCTTCAGTTAGGAGATGAGTCTGTAGAGTCATTTGGGAGATTCAGGTATAATATTCGATTCATCGGGACTCGAGAGTTAGAGTAGGATGCCTCGTTTCAGCAGGTAGTAGGGATCGCTCACCGGTTAGAGAGCACGTGGGACCGGGAGCAAGAGGACAGATGAGAAGAGGGAGAGGGTTCAGGGAGGCAATGAGGCCTCGTAGATCGGAGGAATCTACTGGTTCGTATTATGGAGGCAAGGTACGTCACGGTAGGAGTTCTGTGGGTCAACTAGTTCAGTTTACATTACCAACTTCGCATGGGATTTCAGGTACTCATGGGTCTCAGAGGATTCGTATTGTGTGTTTTTCCACAGCCATGTCGACAGCGAGATTGTTTTCAGTGTGGAGATGTTAATCACAGGGTGAGAAATTGTCCCAGGATTTAGGTAGGTGTGTGATAGCAGGGTATTCGGGTGAGTAGAGGGTGCCTAAGAGGGGGAAGCCCGATCCGTTGATGTGTTTCATATAGTAGGCCGGAGGCCGTTGTGCCAGATAATTATCACATAGGTATGTTCTGATGTGTTACAGAGGGGCACCAATTGTATTTCATTCTAGTTCCACTGGTTGGGATGAGTTCCCTTATTTTTTAATTCATTTATGAGTGGGTTCCATGTTTTGCACTCCATTTTGTGTTTGCTCCTGTTGGGAGATTCTATGAGTAGTTGCTCGTGTCTATCATTGTTATTTCATTCTTGATAGTGGTGAAACTGGAAGTGAGTCCTTGTTGTTCTTCATGGTAAGCTTTATGTGATTTTCCTGAGTATTTTGTTTACGAGTTATGATTTGATACTCCATCAAGATGTGATATCAGCTAGCGTTATGATTTTTATCAGCTGAGATGAATTGGTGGAGGAATTTCAATTGGTATGATATATTTTCGTTATGTGATTCAGAGTTGAGGGCGAGGTCCTCATGATATTTGTAATTCGATATGTTTGGACCGGGCTGAGTACCGCGGTGGAAATTTTATCAGGATGGAATCCTTGTGATTTGTTCATATTCTTTGTTTTTTCCTTGTTATATTGCTTTTGGTAAGTCAGTATTGATAGACAGTGATGCATATGGGCTTGTTTGATAGTTCCTTTATATGTTTCTATTTTCATATTCAGTCATTTTGTTATGTGTTTCTTTAATTTAGTTTGCGGGATGTGTGCCCGGTGGTGTCAGTTGTGGCTGGTGACTCGGATGTTTAATAATGAAGTCTTCGTGTTCATTGCATCCTTATCAGTGTTATGGGGTTTGGAAACAGAGTTCTTTAAGATGTGGGGCTAATTGCCAATGTCGAGTTGATTTCAGACAACTATTGTGATCAAAAGTGTTATATGAGCCTATGTGTGATGTACTATGTTGTGCGGTCGTGCCTTGTGGGTGTAGTCATGAGTTTATGCAGCTGATTGAGGCTAATGCCGGATATGGATTTAAAATCGAGTCTTTTGTAAATGAGTAGAGGGTGAGAAGTAGAGGTATGAGGCTTATCAGTGGTGATGTGAAGGCTATATTGCGGTTGTGATTGTTTCATCGGGATTATGTGGGTTGGGGTGACGTGGGATCACCCGCGGCTATGTGGTGGAAGTATACCATCAGTGATTAGATGAGTTCAAGGTGAATCTTAGCACGTTCGAGGACGAACGTTTGTTTAAAAGGGGGAGATTGTGATGATCCAAAAGGTCATCTCATATATTTCTAGCTAATTTTGTGTTTTGAGGTCGTGAAAACCTCCTTCTATCTCACCTCAATTTGCGTGCACAGCCTGGCGTGTAGCCAGGAAGCCTTTATGTGAAAAACTGATAAAAATAATAATTTTGTATTAGAAATTTAAATAAAGTTGGCTTCGGTCAACGTTTTTGGTAAACAGACCCGAATCCGTGATTTGATGGTCCCGAAGGGTCCCTAGGAAAATATGGGACTTGGGCATATGCCCGGAATCGAATTCCGAGGTCCCAAGTCCGAGAAATGAATTTTTAAAAGAAATTTTTTCTGAAAATAAAAGAGGTTTTTTAAAATGAAATTATATGAGAAACCTGTGGTATCGGGCCTGTATTATGGTTCCGGAGCCCGGTAAAGGTTCCACATAATATTTGTGCCATATCTGTGAAGTTTGGCAAGAAACGGACTTCATTGGATGTGATTCGGGCCGTAAATGCAAAATCTAATGTTTAAAGAAGTTTTGAGGAATTTCATTGATTTTTGGTTTAATTCATCATTTTAGTGTTGTTTTATGTGGTTTGAAACCTCGAGCGAGTCCGTGTTAGGTTATAATACTTGTTCGTGCATTTAGATGGGGTCCCAGGGGCCTCAGGTGAGAGTCGGATGGGGTTCGGGTCAATTTTCCCTATTTTCTAACTGCTGATTGTTGTCTTCTGGTTTCCTTCTATGCGATCACATAGAGGTAATCGCGATTGCATAGAATTTTTTGGACCTGCCCAATTTTCCTTCACTGCGATCGCACAGGTACGCTCGCGATCGCGGAAGTCTATTTTTCCCTTCTCCGCGTCGCAATCACACTGCCGCAAACGCATAGTGCAAGTGGGTCCGCAGTGTTCTTCTCACGATCGCAGTGTTCTCCTCACGATCGCATAGAACGTTTCTTTGGCCAATGATATTTTTCTCTACGCGATTGCATCTCGTTTTCCGCGATCGCGCTGAACAAAACACCTGGGTAGAATATAAGTTTTCCAAAATCGGGGTTTCACCATTTTTAACATATTTTGACTTCTAGAGCTCGGGTTTTGGCGATTCTTTGAGGGTTTTTTCACACAAATCTAATGGGTAAGTTTTCTTCCACTATAATTAATTATATTTCATAACTTAGTTCTTATTTTTATCATTTAATTTGTGTTTTGGGTTGAGGGAATTGTGGGTTTTGAAAGAAAACTTCTAAAATGTAAAATCATGATTTGAAAGGCCAAATGTTATCGGAATTGGATAAATTTAGTATGGGTGAACTCGTATCGGAATGGGTAATCGGAATTTGTAAAATTTGTCTGGTTACGAGGTGCGGGCACGGGGGTCGACTTTTGGGTCGATTTTTATAATTTTGTAAAGATTGAAACTTTGTTATTCAGAATAGTTTCTTATACTTTTTATGTGTATTTTTAAGTTGTTATAGTTGATTTTGAGCCGTCCAAAGGTATTTTCGCCCGAGAAGTCTATTTTTGAGTACCGGGTTGTCGTCTTTGAGGTAAGTATCTTGCCTAACCTTGTGGGGGGGAACTACCCCTTAGAATTAAGTCTTCCTTGTTGATTGTAGTCCGAGTATGCGAGGTGACAAGTGTGTACTCGGACGTATTTGCAATTAGATTGGACTTTTAGGATTTTTAGGTTCTTATATTACCCGTGTATGATTTCTAATTGTTACATTTGAATCCTTGGTTGTTAATTTCATCCATTCATGTTTAAATTAGAAACATTTGTTTTTGGATTCCTGCATTGGCTATTTGACCTTACTTGACTTAACTAAATATTCTACTTCTCTCATCATCATACTATATTTTCTCCCTAGCTTGCCTAATTGACTGTAATTAGTGTCATCTAGCCTTATAGTTGACTAGCCATAGTTGGAACATCTATTCGTTGGATTCAAGCATGCCCGTGAGTCTTACATTGTGATTTATGTGACTATTCTCATAAGTGCTACTTAGGTCTAATTGTTAGACATTTATGCCATTGGTATTTCCTTGATGTTGCCTATTACTGCCTTTGTGGAAGTTGAGTTTATTTCGTGAAGTTAACTATTTAGGTGAGATTGGTTATTAGCTGTTTCCCTTGCCGGGATTGTGTGGTTTCTCTTATTATTCCATTGTTGATGATGTTGTTTGCCTTGGTGACTCCCTTGCCGGGATATTATGGTTTCTATTACTGTTTATGTTGTTAATGATATTGTTTGTATTGTTGAGTCCCTTGTCGGGATGTTGTGATTTATTGTTCATATTGTTGATGTTCCTTGCCAAATTGTTGTTCTTGATATTGTTTGGATGAGGAAGAGTGTAAATCACAAAGGGTGATGCCGTGTATTTATTTGTTGCATTGTGAGGAAGAGTGTAAAGCACGAAGGGTGATGCCATGTATGTTATTTATTTCATTGTGAGGATGAGAGTGTAAAAGCACGAAGGGTGATGTCGTGATATGATATTTAAAAGCACGAAGGATAATGTTGTGCCATTTTATGTATTTATTTCATTGTGAGGATGAGAGTAAAAGCACGAAGGGTGATGCCGTGTACTTGTTTTGGTGAGGATGAGAGTAAAGCACAAAGGGTGATGTTGTGCACTTGTTTTGGTGAGGATGAGAGTAAAAGCATGAAGGGTGATGTCGTGCACTTGTCTTTGCATTTTATTCCGTTGTTTCTAAATTTGGATATTCCTACTGATCTCTTACTGTATTTATTGGTAAAATTTGATATTCTTCCTGTACTGCATGGTAATTTCTGAGTTACGGACTGAGTTCCGGTAGATAAATCTTGAGGAGATTTTGATCAAGGGATTTTATTGAAAGGTATTATTGAAAAAGCAATGGTTTTGAAATGATTATATTTGAATTACTTTTACATGAAGGTGTATTTGAAAAGCACTAGTCTTTCCTAAAATGATGTTTGGAAGTCATTTATTGGAAAAGCATCTTTGTGACGTTTCGTATTTTGAAAAAAACTATGTTTTACGTAATTCTCTCTATTAAATATACTTATATCTACTTTTGGAGAAAGTATGTTTTAAAAGGAAACTCTTCCATACTAAAATGATTTTATTTGCAAAAGTTTTTCATATGAACTGTTGTTTAAAGATTTCCACCAGTTTATGGATTTTAATGGCTAAGGCCCGATGTGAACAAACCGACGTAGAGTTGAGTTATTGGTGTTCTCTATTGTATTGTGTTTCCTTTCGGTTTGGCTTGTTTTGTTGTCCATCTTTCTGTGTATTTTTATGCTGTTTCGTGATTGATTTCTGTAATTTCCTTCCGCTTTATATTGTCATTGTTGTAAATTATTCCGTGAAGTCTTAGATAGATGTAACGTTCGGTCATTTCTACATTCATGTTATTTATCTTGTATACCAGTGGTGTCTTGACTAGTCCTTGTCACTACTCCACCGAGGTTAGTCTTGATACTTACTGGGCACTGTTATGGTGTGCTCATACTACACTTCTTCGCATTTTTGTTTGCACAGATCTAGGTTTTGGTTGTTAGTAGGTGCGTGGATGATTGCTGAGGAGACTCAAGGTAACCTGTTGTTGCGTTCGCAGGCTTCGGAGTCACTTTCCTGTTTATTTCAACTGTACTTACTTATTCCTAGACAGTTGTATTTAGAGTTGGTAGAAAGATTTAATAGAGCTTATGACTTGTATTTACCAAGTTTTGGGGGAAAATGTAGACTCAGTCAAGATTTCTATTATCGAGATTGTTAAAGTTATTTTATTATTGTTATTGTGGTTAAATGTTAGGCTTACCTAGTCCCTAAGACTAGGTGCCATCACGGTACCCAACGAAGGGAAATTTGGGTCGTGACTAGTTGGTATCAGAGCTCTAGGTTCATAGGTGCTACGAATCATAAGAGATTTTAATAGAGTCTTGAGGATCTGTACGGAGATGTCTGTACTTATATTCGAGAGGCTACGGAACTATTAGGACAATTTCACTTCCTTCATTCCTATCGTGCGAGTTTATTGATCTTGAAGTTTGAAATTATCGTTCCATTCTCTCACCGATGGTGAGGACACGAATGGCGGTTCCTGATGATGTTACCCAAAAGCAAATGTTGCAAGGGTTAGAGACAGAGGCCAACGAGGAGAACGTGCCGCAGTTAATATGCCTACCAGAGCAGCCGTTGAGGAGTCACCAGTAGTTCTAGTTGGGGGATAGGTACCGGGGGTGCCTGTTGCTACCCCGGAATTCAGGAGAACTGAGTGCAGTTTTGAGTATAAGTGGTACATTGACTCAGGCAGGGTTGATTCTAGTGCACCAGTTGCTTCACAGATAAGGGGAGGAGTTCAAACTCCCACCGTCTACACTCCAGAGCAGCGAGATCATATTGGTCAGGTTCCAGTTGTCATGGCAGCACGACATGTGGTTCCAGTTCGGCCGTGGTTAGGGTAGCAACATCAGAGGAAGAATACCTTGGACTTGAGAGGTACAGGAAGTACCACCCTTCTAACTTTCAGTGGATTGGCGGCACATGGTGCCCAGGGTTTTCTGGAGGAAGGTCACTATATTCTTCGTACTTCGGGTATCGTCCGATTTCCCCGTGGTTATGGCAATGCACTTTGAGTAATTGATGTCGAATTTCGCATGGTTATATATTTTGAGCAAGGTGGCTTGGAGTATGTCATGTGGTCCAGCTGTTGGATGGGATCACGCTTTGCAGCTCAGTTAGGTAGAGGTATGGTCCTTGGTGTCGGATTTGTGTGATATGGTTTCACGATGTGTATCAGGATTTTAACATGATGTGGTAATGGCAAGAGTAATGGCAGGATAGTCCTCTCGTGTGAGTCTTCTCTATTTTATGAATTGAGCTCTTGGGATGTTGTTATTGAGTGCACGATTTGCACAAGTTGCACAAGTTATGGCTCTGGATGGTATTAATGCTGATCGGACGAATGTTTGCTGGTTTCTACGTGTTTCTTTCATCATCAGCACCATATGAAGGTGTTTAAGCGAGGTTTTGTTTGATGAGAGGTTATTTACCGATATTGGGTTGTTATGAGCAGCGATTGGGATTAGGAGTCATCGCTATGAGTGTTGATTCATGCGGTATATTATGTGATTTCATCTTGTGTTGCGATATTATTGGTTGTAAAATAAACATTCAGTATTAGTCAGTTTTAGACCTTGCACCTTACATTGTTACTTAATTATTTATTTATTTCCTAGAAAGTATATGACCTAGCCGTTCATTCCAATAGCTCTAAAATAAAGATACATTTTTTTAATTAGTGTTAATTTTATAACTATTTGAAGAATTATAATAAAAATATATAACAATTTCGATCATGTTAGATTTAATATTATATCACAAAAACGACTACAATTTTGTAAGCTTACACCAAAGGATATGCCCTTCAAATTAATATAAATATATGTGCTTAAATATTTTACGTGTGAACCAGAACTATTAGTTGTTTTGTGAATCTTCAGTGAATCTTCGGCATTTTCAGTGCATCTTCATTTTGTATTCATATGAAATTCATGAATTATTAGTTGTTTTGTGAAGCTACATCATTTATGTTTTCAATGACTATTTGTACTACTAAACTGAAAAAGAAGTATGCTAACTTTATTTATTAAAAAATAGCATAAATTTTAAGTTGAATTATTAACTAATGATTGAGGATTTCTACGAGATATTTTTTTCTTAATTGAGTTAGTTATACATACAATGTCAATATTAATGACTATTGTGAGGAACTTATAATTTTATTTCATAACTCAAACACTCATTGAGATAGGATACACGCGCTATGTGCGTACCCTAAATATTTTTTTTTATTATATTGAACGTAAAACTCATATTGGATAAAAATTATAATTACAATCAAATATTTAAAACTTGGGATGAGCTATTATTAAGATTTGAATTAACAACAAAAAAATCTCTTTATGTCAAGAACAACCCTAATTAACCAAAAAAGTCTTTGATTTAACTAATTTGCGAAAAATTCAAGTCATACTTTTCGAAATTTATAATAAAATAGATTGTAATATAGTAGTAAGAATCAAATTATTAAAAATTCAAACATTAAAAACAATAAGAATGAAACATTAGAAGACAAAATATATTCTAAGTTAATTGCCATTAATTAATTTTCTTTGTGGTCTTTGTTCAAATAAATGACATGTAACGACCCGGCCGGTCGTTCCGTAGAAATTTCATTATTATTCTTATTTTTGCCTTGTCATAGGTTGGTTATACTGTTTATGATGTGTTAGAGTTGGTAGGCTCGGAATCGGAATGATTGTAGCAAGAATTTAGTCATTTAGTCTTTAAAAATAGCCTTATAGTTAGAAATGTCAACTGAGAGTCGACTTATTGGTAAACGACCTCGGAATACGGATTTTATGGCTCGGATAGCTTCGTTAGGTGACTTGGGACTTAGGAGTGTGTCCGGAATGTTTTTGTGATGTCCGGTGTAGAATTAGGCTTGAATTGGCGAAAGTTAGTTTTTGGCGATTTCCGTTCGGCAGTGGAAAATAGGCTATCGGGGTCGGAATCAAATTCCGATAGTTGGAACAGGTTTGTAATGTCATTTTGGTTATGTGTGCAAAATTTCAGATCAATCGGAGGTGTTTTGGATAGTTTCGGCATCGTTGGTGGAATTTAGAAATTTCAAAGTTCATACGCTTGAATTCGATGTGATTTTGGTGCTTTGATGTTTTGAAGGCTCGACTAAGTTCGTATTGTATTTTGGGACGTGTTTGTATATTTGGTTGAGATTCCGAGGGCCTCGGGTGGATTTCAGAAGGTTAACGGATCAATTTAGGCTAGAAGAAAAGCTGCTGCATTTTTTTCACAGCAGCATGAACAGTACCGCGTGAATAGTACCGCGAAAATTCTAGACAGTGTACATATAACGAGCAGTCCGAGTTTTCTTCCATTTTTGAACGAGATTTGAGCTTTTGGAGAGATTTTGAAAAAGGAAGACGATTGTTCTTCATTGAGGTAAGGATTTTGGACCCAATAACTCGATTATATGTGATTAAGGACCAAATTAACAGTGTTTACTTGGAGAAAATCAGTAGAAAAAGGTGAAATTAGGGTTTGAGTTTAAGAGGCCTTTTAGGGATGATTTGGGGGGTCAAACGGACTCCGATTTCAGAGTTCTTTATATGTGCGGACTCGTGAGATGATGAGGATCGTTTTGGTATAAAGTTTGTCGAGTTCCTAGGTGTGGGACTGGGGGTCGAGTTTTGGCTAATTTCGGATTTTGTGCTAAAATTGATATTTTTCAATTGGAATTCATCCCTTAGCATAATTTGATGTGAAAAATATGAACTTGATAGATTTGGAGCACTCGGGAGTTGATTCGAGAGGCAAGTGTGTTGCGAAATAGCTTTTCGGGCTAGTTTGAGGTAAGTAATGTCCTTAAATCCTGTCCTGAGGGTGTGAAACCTCGGACTTTACATCCTTTCACGGATTTTGGAGTGA